>JBCJKH010079447.1:4017-15587 GCA_039877255.1 Loriculus beryllinus
ATCCCCTGCCACAGGCAGGGACACCTTTCACTAGAGCAGGTTGTTCCAATGCCCATCCAGCCTGGCCTTGAACACTGCCAGGGATGGGGATGAAGTCCAGTGAGGAATTCCAGCACCATGATAAAACATGTGAGAATATACAAAGAAATACTTTGCTAGACTGGTTGACCAGGGAAGAAAGAGCTCTGTATCTCCCATACTTAGTCCCTTCTAGCTTCATGTACTGTGCACCTCAGAGGATTGGTACCAGGATTTGTAAAGCCTCCAAAAAGCTCTTGTATGATGCTGCCTTTCTGTCTAATACTGTTCAGTTCCCAGGCATGCCCAGACTATTGATTTCTGCACTGACTGCAATCAGTCATAATGAGCAAACAAGAAAGAAACCATCCATCCAGACATAAAGCCACAATCGGATATTATCTGGGGCTCTGTGCTGATTTAATTTCTACTGACCCAGTCGTTTGGGTTGGCTAGAGATTTTGTGTGGGACTACGAGTTCACTCTGCCCAACTGTAATCTTAGCATTATTACTGCGTTCATCATCTTCAAGGCATCCTACAAACAGCAAGAAAACTAACTTATTTCTCTTATTCTTGCATGTTCAAGTTTGTTGCTCTCATTTCACCCTTACAGCTTGTTTTTATTAATAGTAAGAAAGGGTCGAGTCATTTCCTTATCATATATGAGGCTAACAGATTGTTTATTGAATAACTCACCTCATGTTCTCCCCCATGAATTCCTCCTATCTACTTCATACCCATCTGCAATGAACTTTACTGCTTAATATGATAAACCCCAGACACATTCATTTTCAGGATGAGGAGTATAAACCTTGAAGTGATGTATTCCCAAGGCTTTCCACCGCCAGCCTTCTGAAGAGCTAAACAGAATGTGCTCAGCTCCGCTTGCATTTTTCCTTCGGTCCTATGCCCTTCCCTCCTTTTTGTGCCCCAATACTTCTCCAGTTGTTTCATTTCAGCCCCACAACACTTTGGATGATTTGTGAAGCTGTTTCCTTTGACTGGGCTTCATAGCAAGGGAAGGTTTATGCTTCAATAATGGTATAAACAAAAATAATCAATTTTATAGATGAAGAAACAGAGTATGGAGACTGGATCCAGACCAAGCTCTGGAGCATGCACCACCACAGAGAAACACCTCTCATTCAAGTATTCCCCCCTGCAGTGGTCAAAGCATTCAATGGCTGTTCCTGATGCAAGATGTAGTTCTTTGTTTTCTGTGGCCATGGGCTCTGACATTGCCATCTGTAGGGAAAGCTTTCTTCCAGCTCTGAACTTTTTAGGACACTAAGTTGAAATGATGACCAAACCAAAGATACTATCTTTTGACAGCTCTGTGCCTGTCTGTCACTGTACAGCATGATCTTAGCCTAGAGTATTAAAAGGCTACCCTGAAGCCCGGGATGAAGGCAAAACGCTAAGCTGGTGTCTGCCTACCAGAATTCATCTGTGACTCAGTATCTTACTGAAAAAGTCTTCTGTTGAGCTACACAGAATGGCTCTGCAGACTGCATGTCCCCACGGGCCATCCTTTGGGAACTCTTTCTGCACGGAGTTAAAGCTCACCCAGGCATGAGGCAGATGTTCTTGAAGGCAAGCATAAGGCTGTGGAAACAACTACAAAGCTCAGGAGAAAATTCACACCCATCCACCCCAAATGCAGGATACAAGCCTTGGTTTTCCCTGCGTTAACTCCAGTACACAGCAACTGGTGCATTAAAACCCAAGAAACTCGTGCCTCAGAAAAGACTTCCACAATAACAAAACCAACCAAACAAAAATGCTATTAAAATAAAACACTCCATTGCTCAAACTTCCTGGGGAGAGATGACAGAATAAACACCACATGATGGATGCTAGTCCTGCTGCTTAATGCACTACAGGATGGCACTCTCCTGTGACAGGGATGAAAACAGCCTCAGACCGACAGAAAACAAACTAAGGCAGAAAGCGAGAAGCATCCCAGGCTGAAGTATCTGGCCCAGGGCTGTCTCTCATTAAAACTATGCAAAAAGTGTCATTTCAACATAAAGCTAAATGCAATTCAGCACTATTGACTCAATCTGTGTTGTTTTTCTTCCCCCAAGCCTGACACTGGAAGGGAACCTTCTAGTGCTCCCATAGATAAGCTGAGCTACATCCGCAAAAAGCCCTTAGACTGGGGAATTCTGCAGAGTTGCCATGCAATTACTTTACTTGCTCCTTCCTATAAGATGCTCATCTGGTGCAAAGGATCTTTGCAGGATGATGTCTTTTTGCCAATCATTCAATCATTTTATTCCACTGCCCCAGTATGGCCACACAATCCATTTCTTTCTTTACTAATGCAATCGTTAGCAATGGGAAAATAAAGCATCTACCCCAGGTTGCAAACCCACAACGAGATCTCTTCTAGACTTCACCATTGATTTAGTTTCTAGTAAATGTTTTCAATCTTAACTGCTGGAAGTTTGGCTTTCGTAGATGCCAGGAAAATATTTTCCATCTAACATGTTGGTGTCCCTGCCCATGGCAAGGGGGTTTGGAACTGGATGACCTTAAGGTCCTTTCAAACCCTAACCATTCTATGATTCTACGTTAAGAGAGGCTGTGTACAAGAATTGATTTCCAGGTGTTAAGTTGGAATGTTGAAACCAAATATATCTCTCTACCAAGGCCAGTGTGCAATTCCAATACTCAGTAGCAAAGCCAGCCCAACACATGTATACTTGAACTATCACAACACTTCTCATTCAACCAATTATGTATTTATGATTAGTTCCTGACTGTGCTTTGCTCATCTTTGATGATCACATCATTCTTTAATCCCATCTTCCAGAATACAGCCTTCTTTGTGAGGGACCAACATTCACAGGCAGCCTGTTATTTGTCATACAATTGCTATAATTGTACATACAGTAGGAACGAAGAAAGAAATTCTGGTTGAAAACACTGCATCAGGACTTCATGTATTTGGGACCCTTTTTTACCCCACACAAAGCCCTTACCCTCTTGGAGCATCACCTTCATATTTGTAAACTGGGATTCTATTAGACCTACATACACCACTCTTCCTTTATCACACATATTTCCTACAGAAATTGCTGCATCCTTCTAAATCAGTGTGGTCCCCACATAAAAGGTTGCTATTATCACCGTTACATTAAGAATCAATAACAATCACTTTTTCTTGAGAGTTTGTATGACTTTTGACTAGAAGCCAAATAAAGAGTTGAAAAAAGAAGTTACCCTTATGCTGAAGAACTGAAATAACCTAAAGAAATACGTATTTGTTATCCATTATTAATCAGCTCCCTGAAGTACAGTACAGCGATCATCTTTGCGTAGTACTTTCTGCTCTTGATGTTTCTGTTCCAGTCACCCTCTGCTTTCACATAGCCATCCTCTTAAAAGTTCGAGCCCTCTGCGCACGCACACAAATACAAGTACTCTATTTAGCAGTTCCTGAGGGAGCTGGAGGAGTAGATGTATTAAAGTGTGTGTAAATTCTTAAGCAGCTGTGACAAAATATCCTATGAAATACCTCAGCAGTTAAAAGCAAGCAGTGATTGGTCTCTGCACAGGGACCAAAGTTCATATGCTCTGAATCACAACAATATAGGCCCTCTTCCAATATTTTCCTGATCCACTGTCACAGTAGGATTCCTATCTGGGAGAAAAAGCAGGTTTTCTCCTTTAGTTTTATTTTTGATAAGCAGGGCAGGCTGGATTTACCATCACTGCACAGAAACCTGAGCTGATTCCTGAAAGAAGCACTCTAGTCCAAGCACAAAGCACTGAGCCTGATAAAGGGCTGCTGAGTGACATCCTTTGGCCCAGGCTATGTAGGAGGCAGGACTCAATGATGACAAGATAACCTCATCTGGCTTTTACCATCTGTGACGCTGTGAAGCATAGCCTGAAAGAACCAGAGTTTCTGAACATTCGTAAGGTCTAATTGTATCTGTATCCAACCTAGCATGACAGCTCTAAGGGCTAGAAGAATAGCCACATCTAAAATAGAACGTGTTTTCTCCCGACACTTTCCCAAAGGCCATTATTTGAAGGGCAGACCCACTGCAAATACATCAGAGCTAGTGGCTTGGTTTCAGCAAGAGTATATACCAGCCTGGTTTATATAAAATGAGAGAGGCCAGTAGATCCTAAGGTGCTCTTCCATTGAATCAACCGCAATCACCGTCAGCTAAATACCATTTAACATTATAGATGATGTAATTCCACTGGGATGCAGTTAAAATGAGTCCCAGCCCACTTTCCCTAGAGGAATGCAATTTATCTGGGCTTACAGCTGTTGCATTCAGAGGATAAGATTATAAAATAATCCTTTCAGGAGCATTAGGAGATATGGGTGGCCAGAGCAATAGAGCCACAGTGATGTCCTGGGAAACGCTCTAACCATGAACGTGATCTGGGGAAATGAGTATGTCCCCTGCAGGACCTCTACCAATTTCAATGTGCCTGCTTGAAAACCTTGGCTTCTTCAAACACTGGGAATTGGGAAGGGAGCCCACTGCATGACCAAGCATTTTCATGAGAATCAGTAGTAAAATGAGCAGAGGAAGAATTTAATGGAAACATAACATGAACTCAGGAGGACGGAATTACATCCCCACGATGCTCCTCTGTAAATATAACAGTTTCATAGAGTTGGTGCAAACCCTTACACCTACACAGACCATGAACACATTGACGATTCCCAGCAGGTATGGAATTACTGCCTATTATTCATTCCTCCTTAGTAATAATATCAATTTAGCTGTTAGTTTTTGTTTTGACTCAGTGCTTAGGAATCAGCAGGGCGATAAAGCTATTTAAATGGAAATACTATTCAAATACACAATCACCTGATTGGAACACGAACAGCTCCTGCTCCTGAACATTTCTCATATAATAGCTGCTTTTTCCCCTCATTAAATGCAGAAATCTGATTAACATTTAGATCACACGTGCTTTACTTACAGCAATTAGGACCAGATACAAGAGTTTTGTTAAACTATGTAGGATTTTTATGCTTTATCATGAAGGGAAGAACAAAGAAGCTCCATAACACTACATCTGGTCCTTTCTTCCACTTCTGTTGTACACGCACTGTCAAGGACAAACATTAACTTTAAAGGGAAATCTGCAGGGACAAACTGACTGAGAAAAGAATTGGACACTTGGATGAACTCGGCTTTGTAATGTAGAACAATGACTGGTAACACGATAATTCTGTATATTTGCTGGCAACGCCCAATTAACAGTTTAAGGGTTTATAACAGCTACAGATTAAGAAATAGCTGCTAGAAAAAAAATAAGTACATGGCCTGAAAATGAACACCTTTGTTCTGATCAAAAAATAATAGTAATCTGCAATTCACAAGGTTCAATTCAAGTTTGAAGGGATCAAAGCTCAATGTCCTAAAAGCATCAGAAACATAACCGAAGAGGTAATCTGGGATGTCCACCATGTTATTTTTCTCAAGCTATGTTGTCACATGCTTCACAAGTTGTCATGATCTTCAGCAAACACTAAACATGAAGCTGAGCCCTTTAAAACAGAAAGCACAACCAGAACAGTAAAACAAAACCACTGAAACTGTACCTTAAGAATCCCCAAGTATATTAACATTTCCTGCAGCAGAGGCGCTCTGAAAAGACATTCAAGTGATTTTAATGAAGTATTTTCCAAATCCAATTCCACCTAAACAAACAGGATGGAAACAGTTTCCCAGACAGATGGAAGTCCCAGCACTGCTGGTTTCCCATGACTCGGGCACAGCCCATGGTTCCATACCTTGTCCCACCAGGAGCTCGGCAGAGCAGATGCCTTTCATAGAACACACCATCCTCAACGCTACTGCAAAATGGACAGCTTTCAGAGAGGCAGCCCCCCACTTCCATGGGTGAAGGATGCCCAGATCTCACCCACTCAGAGAGCAGACTCCTATTTTCAGTGGTGACTGACTTCTCCAGGCAGTGATTTCTTGGGATCATGTGTAAAGCAGCTGCACAGCAGAGACGCAGCAGGTTCATTGCATCCTACATCAATCTTTGTTCAGTGTGAAGCAGATCTGCAGCACACAGCTCATCAGACACCAGTCCCACGCACCAGATGTGATGTTCATGCAATGACCAGGTGCACACATGCAGTAGATGTGATGCGAGACATATAGGACCTCTGGCATGGACAACCCAGCCTGGATGGGCTGTGATGTGTGTGCTAACAGCAAAAGCAGAAAGTAATTACACTGGTGAGTCTCTAATAGTTTGCTTCCTTCAGAGCAACACAGCAGAAATGCAGTTTGTGCCACACTTGCGTCTTGCTCATGTGCTGCACAAGCCAGGCAGAAAGTTTCTCTCATCCACTTCTGAAGTGCTGCCCTAACACCCCACATCATCAGGGAACACAAAGTGCTGGTTTCCATGTATTCATAAGGGAGTAAGGAAGCGTACATGTGGGGTGGAAAAGATCTTCTCTCCAGAACATATAAAACCAAGTTTAAAAACAATGCAAATCCATTTTCTCTCTTTATTGCTCACCTTTAATGTTTTCTACAAGCACTTACTGGGGTCAAGGTTGAACTGACTTAAGAAAAGGACTCAGAGTCCTTTGAAAGGGCCTGCGAGTACAATCTTGTGTTTGCATTTAATTAATCAGCTGAAGCTTTCAAATCTGTACTATTATCTCTTTAATAGACCTGCACCCTGAAGGCTTTTGCAGAGAGCATCATGGCCCATGGGGCATGCTGATGCAAACCGCCAGCAGTCCCAATTCCCAGATTTGCGGCAACACTTACATGACATGAGGTGTGCGAACAAAAGAACTCCAAATCTGGGAGACTAAATATTAATTGATGGTAAACAGAGTAAGATTTAGAGGCAGTGATTAACTTCCCCAGTTTGCTTTACGGGTAATGTTGTTGGTGGTTAATGAACTGTGCCTTTTTCTTTCTCTCTTGTTTTAATCCTGCAGATGTCCAGCGTGGAAGAGCTGTTCCTCAGACGGCTCCCAGATGAACAGCCTAGTGAATGCCTAACTTCCCACACAGTCTGTATTCCTCAGACACTAATTAGTGATATTTCGGGAGCTGTGAATGATGGAAGAGCCTCTTGTTTTGTTGTTGTTTGAGAGATATTAATAATCTGAATCAGGCCTGCTCTTGCAATGGCTTTGCACAGCACTAACCTGATGCCCACCAAAATCCCCCGAGGGCCTGATGGGCAGACAGGAGGTGGCAGCTATCTGCACAGGGGTGAGCTGCAGCTTCACTTCCTTGACATAAACAAAGATGACCAGGAAACATTCAGATTCATATAAGAAAGGTGCAACCTTGTTGATTTGTACACTTAACTACCTGCATGGCAAAGGTAGCAGCAGCTGCTGGCCCTGGTGAAGACTGCCAGTGAGCCACTGTGCTTCCACTGTTATGGGTATTGAGTTATAAGGGGAAAGAACGCCAGTCCCATTAGCACCTCTTGTGGCATATGGACATCTTACACAGTCTCATATGGGTCATGTAACTTGTTTTTAAATAACCAATCCCACTACCTCTAGCAAACACTTCCTTTGTCACGTTTGCAGTTTTGTAGGCAATAAAGCCTGAAGGAACTACTGGAACACTTCGCCTGATCTGCACCAGATAGGACACAGGACTTGAAAGTAGTCACTGATGGAGAATGCCACACACTGTGGTACATTGTGGCAACGATTTTAGCTACCCTCCCCATTTTAAATGAGTCTTGTTTCTAGTCTGCAAGAGGCTCACATTTTCTTGGGACCATTGGCAAGATCAAGCTTTGCTGCTCACTGAAGAGAGGATGCCCTTAGGAACGGACCAGCTCTGACAAAAGGACAAAGGGCTTCTACTCTCCTTCAGCCGTTTACTTTGGCTCTCTGAGCTCCAACAAGTCAGTGTGGTCATGGTTACTTTGCTGCTCTTGGCAATCCTATGCCCAGTACAATTGCTGGCCTTGCTCCTGCTTACAGCCAGCTCTGACTCCACATCCATCCCACTTGCAATGCTCATCTTCCCAAGGGCTAAAGCAGGATAAAACGTAACCAAATTACACAGCAGAGGAAGAGTTACGTTAGTTCACTATTAGGCACTTTCCTAGCAAAGAATGGACAGGGTTTTTTGATGTCTTTACTTCAGAAAATGCCACTCAACCTCTGCTGCTGCCACGTGAAGCATCCTCTGTTTTGACAGACTATCGTCAGCAGGCGGTCAAAAATCACTCCCGCACCCAAGGCTTTGGGCAGCCCTGTGGGAGATCCTTTCCCTCCCCACCTGGCCACGACCAAGTCCCTTTCCTCTCCCCACCAATAACCAAGCTACTTAATACAAAAGAAAGGCTAAATGAGATTTTCTGCAGTCCAGCTATGCCCCATCCATCAATATACTGTTAGAAAAGATACATATAACAGCAAAATATGTTCTTCTGAGCCTGTTTCAGTTTACGTTGCCCAATGAAGGTCCCCTCCTCCCCCACATAACTAATGAATGAGATGATCAGCAAATTGCTAAACATGAGGAAAAATACCCTAAAACACCCTCCAAGAACTGATTTTCCAACACATTTGGATCAAGACTTGAACTAGTATCAAGCAGCAAATTGAATTCGGATCCAGCTCCCCTGAAGCACTGCATTGCATTGGTGGGGTACCACACACCTTCTGGCCCTGCTGCTATTCCCAGAAGCCAAGAGGATCCCAGGCTCCTCTGGAATAAGTCCTTGCATATAACTGTGTGAAATCAATAGGCACTTAGAGTAATTTTCTGTAACGATAGCACATCCCATGATAAACAAATCAGTTCAGAGGAAAAGATGACTTCTTATTGCTACATCCAATTTATCATTTCGTCTTTCCGCAGAATGGATTCAAAACACGAACGTGCATTTATGAGAAAGCTTCCAAAAGAAACAGCATCAGCTAAAAGATGGAGAAATTCATGCTGGGGTTTTCTCACCCTGATGCTCCCAGCTCTTCCATTTTGCCTGTCAGAAACCAAATGGTTTTACTATGACTGCCATACCTTTAAAGAGAAGAAAACAAAAGGTACCTTCCTTGCCTGAATGAAATTCAAACCTCAGGTCAATTATTAGCAAAGACAAATCCTTTATCATTTTCAGGTATTAGAAAAAAATCAAAGCAACTTTGATACCTGACTTGCCTCCATGACTTCCTAACCGCTGGTTAAGGTCTCAGCTTACTTCCTCATGGTCTATAGTTTTTCCCCTCATTAGCACTGCAGGGTAAGGGCATAACCAGCACACCTTCACGTGGAAAAGCCTGGAGCTTTCACCATGTGCCCACCACATGAAGAAATAGAGCAGGGAACTCATGCCACAAGAAGATTCACGCCATCATTCCCCATTGAGCATGGCAGCTCCTGCTGTGGCTCCTCCTGTTCCATCTCTACCTCTCCCAGCCACACTTTAGCAGGGAAAGGAGAAATTAAACTGACTCCACCTTTCAAGCAATAAATGTAAATAGAGAGCTCAGGAGAGGGGTCAGGACTGCAAACACTACCAGATGGGACAACGGAGAACCTGCTTCAGGAGGTGGTTTTGCATGTAACAAGGCATCAGCAATCCCTATACTAAGGCATCAAACACCTAATTTTGGGCCCTAAATTCCTTTCCAAACATTGAAGAGGAGCACTTTCTTAGCTTTGACTCCATGGTGCATCCTTGTCTGCCCTTTTTCTCCTTTTAAAGCAAAAGCTTTCAGCAAAACATTGCTTCCAGAAATCACTGCGCTATAGAGCGAGGTCAGAGGTCTCACTTTCAAAGCATTCCTTTTACATTGGAAAACATTGGGAATTATGTCCCAGCAAGGAGGGAAAATAAGGTTGGTTGGAAGAACACTCATGCTTGATTTGTTTTCCTCTACAAAGGCTCTTGCAGGGCTGAGGCAATATATTCACAGCCCCAGTAATCTGTAAATGTTGACAAAGATATTATTTGGCATCACTGGACTTTGTTCTTTCACCTGAGATCAGATCCCTTCCGCTTCTGAACAAAACAGCCCCTTCAGCTATCAACAGGACACAAACCTGCCTGATAGTTTGTGCATCAAACTTTGCTGCCCACATCAGAGCTGCTATAGAAATTATTCCATGCAGAAGAAAGAGAATGAGCAATCAGCCACCATGCAGAACTCCAGATCTCAGGCAGGCACTCGCTCTCCTTGGCAGAGTTTCACATGCTAATGAGGAAGCAGCATATGTGTAACCTGCCTTAAGGACATACAGACGGAGACTACAGACTCACTCTGGGATGCCCGAATTGGAATTCTGCAAAAAGAGAAAACGAGGTCTGTGCCTTGCAGTGCACAGAGCCCTGCACACAAGGATGACCAGAACAACATATAGACCCTCATGGACATGATGCTACAAGTCTCTAATGTTCAGTAATGGTATGTTTTACTATAAACATGCACATTTGAGAAATGGATCATTGTTTACTCAATTGGACTTTATAAAATCTTGCTGACGCTCCACAAATCCTCTTGCACTGCTGATGAACATAAGTGTAACCACTTTCAAAGGGTAAGAAATAGTAATATTCAGATTACAATAACACTATAATAATATAAATAATAATAAATCATTATTATTAGAATAAGTAAGTCAAACCTAAAATAATTCTCTCAATACATTAGGCCTTCACCCAGCAAAGGAAGAGATCCTGCTGTGCTGTCGTCTCCACCAGGTGACAACAAGCATCGCCAACAGTGAATATATTGTCCAGACTCACAGCCAAACAAAAGACGGGAGGAGGTATGGCTCGTCTGTGGGTGGAAGAGCAGTAATGAAGACTTGCTGGTACAGTGCTTTTATGGGAAGTTCTGTTTCCCTTGGGAAAGGCCTAGTCATTTGATTGCCAAAAAATATTTAAGGATTGCTACCCAAAATAATTTCTTCTGCTACTGTACCATATGCTGGGGACTCTAATCAGGCTAAAAAAATAATTACATCCTCATTACTACAAGTATGGCCAGTCACAACTGAAATATTAAGCTATCAGACACAATTCCCACTGCAACCACTCCCTCAAAAGCCTCCATCAGAGATGGTGCATCTCATCCCAGCTTGTGCATCACGTGAGACAGCTCCAGGACAACACTTTGCCCAAGTGAATGATGGTGCACTGGAACAGGTCACACCTGAGTGCCAGATTCACATTTTCACAGGAAATTTGACTTAGGTTTAGCAGTATATTCCTTTTGGGTTAGTTACCTACTGGGACAGCTGATTAAATGTAAAGGAAACTTAGTACTGTTCCTAAGAGTCAGTTCTTTGGTGGTATGAAAACTAGGATGACAGCTGCTCCTTGCTGGATAGCAAGTGGGTGCAAACATGTTCTGTATGCCCCAAACCCAACTGCCAAAACACAGGCACCAGAAGTGACTGCAGGATAGCATGCAATTACTGGTAAAGGAAACAAAGCCTCTGCCCACTGCCTTCATTTTGTACTAAAGTCATGACTGCACTGAGAAGGCACAGTTAGCTTTACATATAATATATGTACATATATTATTGTACTTTTTAAAGTAAAACCCAG
>JBCJKH010079456.1:7253-17482 GCA_039877255.1 Loriculus beryllinus
GCAAGATCCTGCATCTGGGCCAGGGCAATCCCAAGAACAAATACAGGCTGGGTGGCGAATGGAATGAGAGCAGCCCTGAGGAGAAAGACTTGCTGGCTGACAACTTTAACATGACTCAGCAATGTGTACTTGCAGCCCAGAAAGCCAACTGTATGCTGGGCTGCATCACAAGGAACGTGACCAGCAGGTCAAAGGAGGTGATTTTCCCCATCTACTCTCCTCTCATGAGACCCCACATGGAGCAGTGTATCCAGATCTGGGACCCCCAACATACAGCAATTTATTCCTATTGGAACAAGTCCAGAAGAGGGACACAAAGATGATCAGAGGGCTGGAGCACCTCTTCTATGAAAACAGACTGAGAGCTGGGGCTGTTCAGCCTGGAGAAGAGAAGGCTTCAGGGAGACCTTACAGCAGCTTTACAATGCCTAAAGGGGCCTACAAGAATTCTGTAGAGGGACTTTTTTAAAAGGGCATGTAGTGATAGGATAGGAGGGAATGGCTTTAAGCTGAAAGGGGATAGATTTAGATTAGATATTAAGAAGAAGTTCTTTACTGTGAGGGTGGTGAGGCACTGGAACAGATTTCACAGAGAAGTTGTGGATGGCCCATCCCTGGAAGTGTTCAAGGCCAGGTTGGATGGGGCTTTACTCAACCTGGTCTAGTGGAAGGTGTCCTTGTCAATGGCAGGGGGTTTGTAAATAGATGATCTTTAAGATCACTTCCAACCCAAACTGTTCTATGATTCTGTTGATAATGAATGAAACTGCAACAGCAGAAGACACAGAAAGCATCATTGCCAAACTGTAGTAACAGTCTCATAGTCAAGGACCCCAGAGAGTTTTGCGGTTATCAGCTTTGCAGTCATCATATGAAAAGGTGGTGTCTAAACACATCATCTTCTCAGCAAAAACTCTTCAATAAAAACTGTTAATGCTCAGATGGTCCTGCCTGCTCACTTTGAATCCAGATTACATCCTTCCTCCTTTGTATCAGCTTAGAGGAATGCAACCAGAAAAGAGTATGCTTAATAGCTACAAACTATTAAACTATAAGCCTCTGACAGGCAGTTTTGGTAAATAAGCATCTCATTCTTTTCTCAGGTGCAAACTCAAATGAAGAGGAAATCTAGGGGAAATCTAGTGCTTGTGTTTTTATCAGCCTCCAGTGTAATCTGTATGGCGTTCTAGCACATTCTTAACGATTCCTCCAAAAACTGATCCTTCTTATCCTGGATTAACCACATTTCTCTGAAAGTAGCTGAAATAAGGGTGAATACTGGGTTTCCTGTTGGTCTTGTGCAATCACAGGAATTCACAATAGATTTCTTTCGGGCTTTAAAAATACTGTTAAGAATACAAACCACATTCAGGAAACAGTTTTAAGAATATTAAACCAAGAAATTGCACTTTAGTCATTTGAAAGACAGTGAATGGTGCAACTAAATGAGAAGAAATCAGTTTTAACTACACAGACAGGACATGACAAACATGATAACGAATTAAAACATTCTTAACTAAAGAGTCTTTCTGAAGGAAATCCAGTGGTGGGTGTTTTGGGGTTTTTTTAAAAAAAAAAAAAAAAAAAGAAGCACTACTGAACATTTCTTAAATAGATGCCAGAAAAATCAGTCTTCCAGAAAAGGAAGTTTAATTCCTGCAAGTGATCCCATAATGATATTAGATTATCCTTCCTTTCATGCTTCATAATCAATAAGACAGTTGATAATTTACACTACTGAAACCACAACCTGCCATAATTTCATTTGTAGCCCTTAGTGAGCCAATTACACAAAATCTTTCTTACTTTTTTAAATACCTGCCTTTAATATATATTGATCTAAGGGTATACAGTATATAAATCTGTCCCTTATCTGTGGAAAGGGAACGAAACAGTGTTTACAAGTGACAAGACAATCTTGAGAAGTTTAACCTAATCTATCTAGTTGATCAAATGTCAGTCATACTTTTTTTCAAACTATTGAAGCATCTCCTGCATTTAATGCATGAGCAATACTAACAGTCACCCAAAATCCTTCGAAGATAAAAGGTAGGTTTCAAGTTTAAAGTCTGAATATCCAAAGGAAATGCAACAAAATAAATGCAAGCATACAATAAAAAAAAAAAAAATAAAAAAAAAAAATCATCCTATTTCAGATGAACATGTGAAAAAACTTCTAGGTAATAGAAACTAAATGAAAATTAACCAGTACTATACTAGCTTGTGTGTGACATAGAAAGATACGACAAGCACCATACTTCTTTTCTGATCCAAGCTGCCTGAGACTAAAGATAATTATTGTCTTGTGAATGGTTGGCAAGTTACAGGAAAACACTCAGTAGGAAAATACTGTATTTTGCCTAGATTTCACCCTATCCATCTACCTGAACAAGGTTTCGCTTTACTGTCAACCTCCAAATTGTGATCAAGGAATGAATGGTTAGAGAAAGTCAATTCCATTCTGTCACAATATAAAGTTTGGGATCAAAAACTATGCAAATACTTATGTCACCTGATATGTTTGTCCTGTTCCAAGAAATATTTTAGTAGTAAATCAACACTTTTAATCTGCATTTAGAAAGTCCTGCTAAAAGGAAAGGTTCTGTACAATTGCTTTCAAACTATGCCTCTACTAGGATGGATCACACGTAGAAAGATTGTGTCCAATAGTGTTTGTATCATTTGTAAACTAAGTTACTCACAAATAATTATTCATATTATTCAAGTAGTGCTAAGTCTCCATCTTACTGAGTAATAACAAAGTCCAGAAAGGACCTTACTTTCAGCTGTTAAGATCCGTGTACCTTTCAAATATGTTTAAGATTATGAACATCCCTTCTACTGCAGCCGCACTGGGCTTGGTTTGAGCCATTAGATATTTCCTGGAATGCACAATTTCTACTTAACACAGGAAGAGCCATTTCAGGCTCTTTCCATAAGGCTTGAAGAAACAATCTGAAAACATTAGTTGAATGAACAAAACAAGGGCTTGAATTAGCTTACAAGGAAAGTCAACAGCCTCAAAACGAAAGTTAACCAAAATACCTTTAAGAAGCATCTCTACATATAGCAAACCAGTAAAGTATTTAAGAATCATAAAGTTAATTTTAAGACTAAACTTTCTCCAGCATGCTTGGAGTTTCAGAAGAAATTCGCATAAGAGATTTTTTAGGAACTTTGTCTCAAGGTGTCCCCAAATTTCTGATCTCATCTGACTGGTGTTTAGGTATTCATGTCCTCAGAGATAAACTTCATGCTACTGCTTAGGTCTAGCTCATACATTGGAGGAAAATACATTCATCTCAGTGCCTGAATTTTCACAGTTTCCTTCACTAGTAGATAAAATAGAGGCTTATTAAAAAGCCTTGTACTTCTATAAGCCTTGGCCATGATTTTCTGCAGACTCAATAGGTACTACTTTTCTTTCTTATATGGGTCAGGTCACCCAATCAGAGAAGAGGCCAAATTGCAGGACCGAATTCTAACTTAAAATTTGCAGTCTGTCACCGAAGTCAGCTTCAAAAAGGAAGTTAAGAGGAATTCAAAGCATTGCACACTTTGTAATCATTACAGAATGGACCTAACAAATCATAAAATTACAAAATCTCAAAATCAACAACTAAAACATCATAAGGACTAGTATCAACTCAGCTGCAGATATTTTTCTGCCCCATCCAGTGCCAGAGGAAGCAGGTTTCCTCTTCATGCTGAGTACACAGAATTTTGACTCATATTACCAGGAAGACTGGAAAGAGCAGCCTCCCCCAAACTTCTGAACTCATCTGGTATCTGCTCACACAAAGACATCAATGTTCTGAGATAAACTAGCCCCTGGAATGTTTTTGTTTTTAGAACTGTTCTGAAAAGGCACTGTTTGCCACACATCTGGAAAAACTGTGCATAGGTTAAAGATGGAAATGGGAAAGCCTTGAGAAAATAAAACATGAAAGGAGCAGACTGGGTGGGAAAACTGCTGCAGACTAAGTGAGAGGGTAAAAGGGGACTATCCTATCAGGAAGATGCCTTGCAGAGAAGCTTACAAAGATAAAGATAACATTTTCTTCTGGGGACTGGAGATGCTTCACTTGACACACATCACTCCCCAGCAGAGTGGGTGGACAGCGAGTTTGAGATTTTATATGAAAGCGAAATCTTTAAGACATAAATAGATAGAGAGGATCACAGAACTTCTACATAGGTTGGTGTTCTTTCTATTTTTTTTTTTTATTTTTTTTTAGACATCCTTTATTGAAAAAGAAATGTAATACTACTTTCTGGCTGTAGAACATAATAGGTGAGAGATAAGAAAAAAATCTACACAGGCTTTAAGTGCCACCCTTTTTCTAACCCATTCTTTTGTCCAGGGTCCTCAAAATTGTGTTTAGTAGAAAACTGGAAGTATAAATAAACAATATATCCGGTGTACCATAGTACAGAACATCCCCAGAATCTCCAACACACTGCCTGCTGCCCTATTTCCAGCCTATCACCAAACCTCAAGCCTCACTTGATATACTGCTGATAGTTATGGATGTCTCCACATCTTGCAGCCCTTCCTAGGAAAAGTCAAATTCTCTTTACAACCAGTGAAGCTGAAGCTCATTTCTACTCAGCATACTAATACTATTGCTAGAAAACTAACTTTCTGCTACAGAATCAGATGCAGATCGTTGCATCTCATTTCATATGATCTGACCAATTTCACCTGGAAAGCCCTACATACATCACTGTTATTTCTGCATATACAGAAAAATAAAACTAGGCAGTCATCCAGCATTTGCATAAAAGTGCTCTGTAATGAAATGGGGAAAAAAAAAGGTAGGATAATAATACATAAATACAGACCAACAAGCTGCCTGGTAGGGCAATAATTAGTAGCGAGTAAGCTCAAGAAGATATGCTTGCTATTTACTAGCCTGTAGATATTATTGCAATGCAATAAAAAAATTATGATCCATAAACTATACTGAAAAGAAAGAAAAGTTCAAAAACCCAATCTTATTCCATCACAAATATGACAGATAAGTTATCAATATGTGAAAAGGATCCAAGCCCACCAGTAAATTTCAAGAACAGTTCTATCAGTTCTGTGAAATGATAAATTCCACAACTAAGAAAATAATTTAAAATGTGCAGCAATACAATGTACATAGTGAGAGAAAAAACAGTGAAGGTGAAATCATAGTGCACTGAACACTCTAGTAAGGATTTGCAGTTGACCTGCAAGTCATGGGCTCTTGACAATATATTTTAAGGCCAGAGGTGAGTATTTGATTGTCTGCTTGCTATAATCTAAGGAATTTTAGCTAGCTATCATTGAGAGACAGCCAAATGCCTTAGATCAACTGAAGTACGATTTCAGAAAAACGCCACTTGATTTGAAAGCAGCAAGAAAAAAGACTATCTATCATTATCCTGAATAGTTTGTTCTATTAGGAGGTTGAACAATGCTGATCTGAATGTCCATAGTCTGGCAAGAACTTGAATTTGAGTTTATCATTTCAGAGTTTCAACTAGACTGGCTCTTTATAATATAAAGGAACATGATCATCACTGTCCATGCCACTGTCATCATTTAAAAGGAGAAGATTGAATACACACTAAAAGTCTGAAACTTCAGCATAGAACTGAAGGGGAGAAAGGAAGAGGGGCAGAATCAAACAAAAGTCAGCTTTCTGTTTTTCTTATTGACTAGCTAAGGTGCCTAATCTGTCTTCCTCTTCTATGTCCCCTTTTAATGTTAGAGGTTTGATTGCCCTGGTGCCTACTTCCCCAGCAGTTTGCACAAAAAGAATTAGTATGTCCAAGTTTTTCAAACTCTAGGCAACTGCCATGCAAAGAAAAGACACAGCAATAACAACATTTAAGAATTTTCACTTTCAGCATTTTAGTTAAATTTGTACCTATGCAAAGGGCAAAAGTGTCTGTCAGTATGCATGTCACAGTGGTTGGTGGTCCTTCTCATACTGTCATTAATCAATACATACTAACACTTGAAAATCTGTTAATGAACATGACTTCAGTAACAACAGCAGGTGACAAATATCTCCAGACTGTTCCATTATATGGACATTTTTAACTTATCAAATAAATTCTTTGTTTTCTTAAATACTTCCTGAAACTCAGACAAGAACATAAAAGAAGTGTAAATTTTCTGAAAACTGCTCAACTTTTCCATGCTCTTCTTCCATGCTGTTTTTACATAACTGTTCACAAAACTTTTTCTTCTGGTTATGTATTTACCCAACAGGTTTTATTAGAAATTTATCTTGCTTTGAACAACAGAATTGCATTGTAAGTGTTAGTATCAGTTTAATCAATCTTTGTTTCTGTAAAAAAAGAACATTTTAAAAAGAGGAAAGAATAAGAACTAAGCACAGATGAGTAATGCACAGTGTAAATGAAGACATGAAGGGTGAGTAAGAATTAAAGTTGACCTCACTAGTCTTGTCTTCAGCCATGTGTGTGCCCAGCCATAAGTTGCTAAAACTCGAGAAGCTGTCCCTGCTTGTTATACTTCCATAAAGCCTAATGGAGGCATAAAAGAGTCTGTCAACAAGGTAGCTCAAAATCCCCTTTTACTTACCATAACCAATGAGTGACAAAGGTGTCTAAGCTTAGCCAGGGAGGTGGTGGTATAAGCTATTACTTTTTATTAAATATCCCTCTGGCCCAGTGTGGCTGCAGAGTCACTGGAATACTTCCCAGCATAGTACACCAATGTATTTTACAGCAGAAAAAGCTGTAAAAGCAACATACGTGACATACAAAATATACATAACTTCGCATTTGTTTATCCTTCACTGAAAAACATTGCAGATGTCACATGTATGTGTTCATTCTAAGGGTCATTCACACATGAATCTCTTACAATTCTTTTCTTAAAGAAGTAACTGAGGTTTTGTACAGACAGAAATTCTGTTTTGATTTGTCCCTCCGTGCCTTTATTTGTTTCACAATCTGGACTGAGGATGAGGACAATGCGCAAAAGATGGTTATTTGTAAGCATTGCTACCAGTGATTGTCAGCTGGCAACCCAAAGAACAAGACAGTTTCCTCAGGTCCAGTTCCAATCAGAACAAATGTTTCACTGTGAAATACGAAAATCTGAGCTATTCCTTCTCCCACATGCACAACAAGTTTTGCAAAATGAAAACTACTGTATGTTAGTGCTTTTAAATCTGGGCTATAACTATACCTCTAACATTTACCTTAGCTTTGATGGACGAGTATAGCATATTTCACTTCAACAAAGGGCAACAAGTAGTTAAATTAATCTCCTTTCTATGCTACCACAGAAAAAAAACCAAAAGGACTTAAACCCATCCCCTAGCTCTATATGCTTTAGGATGAAATATACCAGTGACTGCTTCGAATGCTTTCAGTATTAGTAGATACAGACACAACAGAACCTACATAGGCAAGGCTAGCCTGTTCTAAGACATACATATTCCCTCTGCCCCCTTTTTACTGCTGTGAATGCACAAATAAAATCAAACACAGTCTGTTCTGCACCTCCAACAAAAATGTTCCCTCCCTTCTTAGCGTATATGCAGTATACATATCTCTTAATAATCTATTTCTTGCTCGGTTACAGGAACAGGTTAAGAGCACAGCCCAAATACTCTGTGCTTTAGTTACCTCCAAAAGGTACAAAACATTTTGCAGAGCAATCAGAAAAACTGGAGTTATTAAAACTTATCCAAGGCTTGAGCCAGGACCTTAACAGGTACAGGGTTGAGTGGCAGAAATGACAAACACCGTATCTGCCACTGATGCCAGTAGAAAGAGCTTTTGCTCACTGTCTTAGAATTAGGCCACTTCATTTTAAGTGATCATTAACCTTAGATTACTTTAGAAAAATCCTTCTTTTCATGCTCAAGAGAAAAAGTGATGAACTCAACAAGGGTACAAAGGGAAATTTCTCCCAGAACATAACAGGAAAAGCATCAAGATTGCAGATCACTATCTTGCAGAGCACTGCATGGAAATCAAATGGCATATGTGCACTCTACCTCAGGGAGCAGCAAAAGCTGACTCCATCCCTCAGTATCATGGAGCCAAGGGGAACAGGGGCTAAACAAAGGTAAACCCAGTGCTGGCAACAGTGTATAACAGAGCCAAGAGCACAGCAAGCAAAAAATCTGGTTGGTGTCAAAAACACTGAGGAAGAAAGAGGGCTGGAGACAATGCAACAAACCCATAAAAGTGGTCCAGGCAGGATGCAGAACCAGCAGCTAAGAGACAGATTATCTCAGGAAAAGAATAAACTCCTGAATTTGAGCTTAAATGGGTCTCCTGGGACCATTGTGAGGGGTGGATGCCCCAGGTGAGGCAGGTCAGGGCCATTCCACCTCATCAGTACCCATTGTGGTACTAATTGTCTATTCTACAATGAAAAGGACAGGCAGATTTTGCTCTGCTGCATAAACATTACTTAGCAACAACTAAAAACATTGGTGTTATCAGCGCTGTTCCCAGGCTGAAAGTCAAAACTACAGCACTGCACCAGCTACTATGAGAAAAAATGACTGCTACTGATGAACCTGGGACAGTACCCTCAAGGCTCTGTCATTTTAAGATATTGCTGCTGCCTCTTACTGCAGTGGACAGGGAAGAATTTGGGGGGGTAAGGGGGAAGGGATGGGAGACACACAACCAAAAAAAAACCTCAAAACACCCAACATAAACACATCCACAAACCAAACTCAAAAAAACCTCAGTTCTGTGTCTGTTTCCTCTTAAGCTTTTGTGCTGACCATCTCTGTGCTGCGGACACAAGATCTACAGCTCTTCTTAGAGAAATTAAAAGGAAAACACAGACTTAGTCCTTCAAAAAAAAAAAAAAAAAAAGCCCAAGTGCAAATAGTCCTGCAGGTCATCCCCCTAATGCCTAATTTATTTGAACAGCTGTGTATCAAAGCTAGCAGAATTGTCTCCTTTTGTTTGCTGTAAGCCATTTTATGTAGAAGTTCAAAAACGTCATAACATTTCGTGGTTAATCTATACAAGTGCAGATTCAATGGGATGTGTGGGGACAATATCTCTTTTGTAACGCTTTTTATCCCTCTCCATTTACAACGAAAAAAAGCACCACTCACAGTGGCTTTTTCTATACTTGGAATTTTTTGACAATTAATTCCCAGTGGGTACAGTTTAACTGGTGATAACATCAATGGGAATTGTACTGCCAAAGGTTTGGGAGCTTACATTTCGTGTCTGAGTGCATATAAGCAATCTCAAGTTACAGTTTAACTGTAGTTAAGGCCTGTAGAGCTGTACTTTCTTAGACATAAACAGGTCCCACCTGTCCTGGGTTCAGCTGTAACAGTTATTTTTCTTAGCAGCTGCTGCAGTGCTGTGTTTTGGCTTTAGTCTGAGAACAAGTTTCAGTTCTTGTTCAGTAGTGCTTACCCTGATCAAGGACTTTTCACTCTCTCACGCTCTGCCAGGGAGGAGGGGAAGCTGGGAGGAAGCAGAGATAGGACACCTGACCCAAAATAGCCCAAGAGGTATTCCAGACCACAGCACATCATGCCCACTATATAAACTGGGGAGAGTTACCTAAAAGAGGCAGATTGCTGCTCAGATCATGCTGGGTACTGGCAGGTGGTGAGAAATTGTAGTGTGCATCAGCTGCATTTGTTGGTGTTTTTTTTTCCCTTCCCTTTTTAGTTTTTATATTCTCTCCCCTTGTTACTCCCCTTACTATTGTCATTATTATTGGTGGTTTTGTGTTATACTTTAGTTATTGGACTGTTCTCATCTCAACCTCTGGGTTTTACATTCTTTCGATTCCCTCGGTTGGTGCAATATTGCCGCCGGTGCACTGTTGTGGTCGCAATTGGCACTCGTAGTTCTTTGACTTTCAGCAACCCCACAACAGAAGGATCCTCTGAGAGACCAGGCAAGGTGGACAGCTACTTCATCTCCTGCTTCTCCAAGGCAGCAATACCAAAAGCCTATTGGTACTCTTTTGGGTCTTTGAAGTACCCTCCCCTGAGATAGTCTGTGCCAAGGATGCATGGAGCCTCTGGACCAGTCACAATGGGATGCTTTTGCCACTTCCTCCCAGTTAGGCTGATTTCAGCCTCCAGTACAGTCAACTCTTGGGATCCTTCTGTCAGTCTAGAAATACAACTCTATTTTACCCCCTGACAGCTTGATGGCATCAGGGTACACTGTGCACCAATATCTACTTTAGCCTTACACTCCTGTGGTACTGATGT
>JBCJKH010079457.1:0-10955 GCA_039877255.1 Loriculus beryllinus
ACAATGAAATACTACACATTAAATTGTTTTCCATTTGTTTTAAATCACTTATTGGTGATTCTTGGGTTTTTTATTGTTTTTTCTCCCCACATTCCTTTTCTTTTATTTCAGTGTTTTCACTTGTTCTGGAAAATCACTGAAAATTCATTCTGTTTAATAATATTGAATAATCAGGTACCTACCTGAAACTCAAGGACATTTTCTGAATAGAAAAGGATGGTTTGTGTGTTATGATGTGTCCTGCATTCAGATAACAATATAAAATTAATAACAGAACACGAAAGGAAGGGAATAGATAGCTAATATGCTTTGTTCTGTAAGATTATGGAGTCGATTAGCTTTTTAAAATTATTTATATTACTGACATCCTGTAGCAATAAATGATCAAATCTAATACACATAATTAACTATCATTTATTATTGTATCCACTGTTTGTAATTCAACAGATAATTTCCTATTCATTAGATACTATGTTAGATATTCAGCAAGCCCTAAATCTACATACTAGTGTCAGTATGTAAATACAGTTATACCATAAAAATAAGTCAGGTAGGTTGGAAACTGAAAAACTCTAAGTTTCATCAATTTGTGGTTGAGTTTATATTACACTTAAGATCAAGCCACATAAATTGTGTGCCTTGGTTTCCTCCTCTGTGTTCTGGTGGTAACAAAGCCTGCTTTTCTGAAGTGTTTTGATAGTCTCGGATGAAAGGCTCTAAGTACAAAGCATGATCTGTTATAGCTGTGGTTTTGCTAAGTCTTTGCTAGTTAATAATGCAGTGTGAGATGCTGAAAATTGAGAAAATTTGCTTGCAAATAACAAAGGATGTCTGCTTCAGCAGCCTTACCTCTCCTCATCTCCCTTTTTGTCATTCTAATGGTAGCTATGAATATACATCTTTGTTGTATTAGAGCAAGAGGCAGTTATTTGCCCTTTCTGAAAAAGCAAGAGGTTATACTTCAAAGTTAACTGAAGATGGCTTTTTTTTTTTTCTTCATGTTTCTTTTTTAAAATTAGTTTGGGAATTCTGTGAGACTGAGCATAAACTCACAAGGTCTGCGGACATGAAGTTCAATGGGGGTGCAATACAAATAAAACAAGAGAAGCCAGAAGATCTCTCCTATAAATTGGAGCTTCACATTGATGTTCTAGTATTTTCGTTATTTAAAACATAGATTTCTAAAGCAAAGTCAAACCAAAATATAATAAAAATGGTGAAAAGTAAAGAGAAGACCAAATCACTAAAGCCTACTCTATGTACAGAAATGCACTAGTTGAAACCTAGCACAATGTCAAAAATCATTTCTAAGCATTGCTGTGACATGTATAGAATTATAGAAGGGGGTTTGGAGTGGACCTCTGAATGCTATCTGGTCCAAATCATCTGCTCAAGCAGGGCTACTCTAAGTCAGTTGACTGGACCATGTCCTAGCAGCTTTTAAGTACATCTAAGAATGAAGAGTCCATGACCTTTCTGGACAAACTGTTCTTGTGCTCAGCCACCCACACAGTAAAAAAAGTTTCCTGATATTCAGATAGAATCTTCAGTACATCTCAAAGTCATAGGTTTGTCAAATCCAAGCAGTTTCCGACTGAATTTTAACACTTCATTACTGGATTTTCTCTCTTAATTTTATTAAATGTAAAGATCCTCTGTGAAAAAAAGTATAATAGAATCATAGAAACACAGAATCATAGAATACTTAGGGTTGGAAAGGACTTTAAGATTATCTAGTTCCAACTTGCAGCCACTAGCAACTTGAACATCAATTTGGTTATGTAATGGCAAAATAGATAACCCATTATTTAACCAGAAATAGTTTCCATATTGCAGCATCCTCTTTTAAGTAAAGCTTCCAATGGTGATGACGCTGTCAGTGTTCACTTACCCCTCAGAGTGTACCCACTGGAAACCTTTTTCCTGGTTTGCAAGAGAAAGGGTGCTCCTGCCTGCCCACATCTTTTTTCTTGGCTGAAAGAAAAACAATGAAATACCGTTTAAAAGGATTTTTGCAGTTTTGTAGATGGGTAGGGAGTTAAGCTGGCACAAGACCCTCTGCAGCCATCTGACAGAAATGAGGCTGGTGTCCTGGGTGACTCAGGACAGCTGGTCATAGACAGGCAAAAGATGTTTTGGGTCATTTCTCCATGCAAACCAAGAGAAAAACAGCCTTCAAATATTCAGAAGTTGAGGCTTCCACCTTGGTCTGTCAACTCCCCATTGTGGTTTTTATGGTGCCCACCTCTCAAGTACTTAGCACTTCAGAGAAAGAAATCCATAATGTTGCTGCTCAAATGTGCAATACCTGAGAGGGAAAAGCATGGTCTTGAGGCTGTGAGGCAATTTTCTTCTACTCTGAAACATGAAGCATGATCACCCTTGCTCTGCTCCAGTTCTCTAAATTTGGCAGGAGTCCTATAAAAGTGAGGCATCCTCTCTCTTTTCTGGAGTCTTAAAAGCAGATTTACAAGGTGCCATGTGAAAAGTTAGCTGCAAAACTGGCATTAACATTAATGAGTGATTTGGGTGTAACTTCAGTGCAGCAGGTAGAAAATGTTTCTCTCCTTTGAACTTTTTGCTTCAAGTATATTTCCGTATTATTTGGCTAAGGAAAGTACGTACTGTGAGTCAATCACAAATATTTGATGGCAACACAACAGAGGTGTCTAAGTTAAGGCTGGCAAATAAATATCTTTGACCTGGTTTTTAGTCCATACTGGGACCAATTCACACCAGTACATCAAAGGGAAGGGATTGAAAATGGGTCCAAGACCTTTACAGTCTATGCATACATTGACAATTCTTTTCTAAATAATGTATATCAAACCACTTTGAAATCTCTCTTTTTTTATTGATACCTTCATAACATGTTTTTTTAAAAAAAATAGCTGGCTAGCTTCAGCCCAGGCTTTCCTTTAAGTCCTGAAAAAAAAAAAAAAGAAAGAAGAGGTTGGCACAAAAATCTGAATGATTTAAAAATGAGATGCTTTCATCTCTTGAAACTTTTCAAATGTGCTGAAAAATAGATTGCAATAATGAAAAAATCAAGATCTCAAAATATTTAAAACCAGTTCATTTTCTTTGTGCTTGAATTACTCTGCGAAACTTCATAAGACCTAAATTTCCTGAAAGTATATTCTTTGTAATTTCTTACTTACATAATTCAAAGGTAAATGATGTAATGGTGAGATTTTGAACTCTCCATCTCTTTTTTTCTGATTTTTCCTGTTCTTATATAAAGATTGCAGCATTTGGGCTCCTGTTCGTGGTACTACTTTTGCCTTGGAAGCTACATCTTTTAATTTTAATTTTTCTCGATATGGTATATATATGCATACATATACCCTTACCTACCACTTTAGAACAGTAATCTGTGTTTTCGTGAGAATTCTTAGTGAAGGGGCTCCTGAAATGGGATTGTTAACAACCACAGCAGAGAGAAATTTGAAAAATCAAGATTTTTTGTGGCTTTAGTTCAGACATTGATCTTACAATTGGAGCAGTTTTGGCATGTTTTGATTTTGCTTTGTGTCCTTAAATGTGGAGGAGGATGTGTGGCAGGGACAAGCTCCTGAGGTGATCACACAAATGGCAGGTGTTTAAGAGATCAGAGACATGATAGCTTGAGGGAAGGACTGACAATATTTTGCCAGTTTGATCTTAATACCTGGCACATCTGTGGCATTACCAAACAGCCTATGATTTAGCTAAAACAACATAAAGATATTCAGTGTCATAAAAGTAACATTTTATTTAACCTTCCTGTAACAACTTTAAAAACAGTAATCTGTTAGAGTAGGCTGCATGTCTGGCACATGATAGTGGATGAGAATGAGTAATCAAATCTTAAATATGTATTTGTAGCGATACTGCCTTAAAGGTTTTGCAAATATTGCTAAAAAGTGTGTGATGGGAAGAAATACAAGGAGCTAAAGCAGGCAAAATAAAATTTCATTGTCCTTAACTGGGAGTTGAGAGAAGAGAGTTTCCCAGTACATCAACAGCTTTTTTATTTGTTGCTTCATGTCACCATATGTTGATCCCCCGGTGGCCTTCCCCCAACTTCACTTGCCACAAGCAATGGAGATCAATGATATATCTCCATAAAGAAAAACATTCTGAGCTTGTTCGTTGACTCTTTTCTTCTTTCATGACTCCAAGTATGGATCTGGGTCTGGCATCAGGCATGTTTTGTGTCTGAGAACAGCACCCAGGCAAGGGCACATGGCACGTCCTGATGCTTTAAAAGGGCAGGCTGTGGCATCAGGGCTTGGGAGTCTCACTACCAGCCGTTCCCACCCGAGGTGCCTCAGAAAGGGAAGAGGCATTTCACAAGCCTTGCCAGGCCTTGCTGGGATATGTGCCATGTCCTGCTCACTCAGTTTTAGACCAGCTCATCTGGAGAGATTCATGCTGATGCTCAGGGTCAAACACAAGCAAAACAAAAGCTCAAGTACCTCAAATGTAAGGAAAATCCGATTCCACAATAACTAGTGCATAGAAGGTTTAAAAAGGCATCTTATTGTATTTTCATTTATTTATTTTTTTTTTTTTTTTTCCAGATTGTGGGTTTTCTGTGTATTAGATACCTTTATCTGCAAAGTAAGAATAGTATCTGTGCCTCCCTTCTGTAAGTATAGAAGCTCTGGGAAAATTAAGAACCTCAGAAGAAGACTATTTATCCCACTGAAATCTACACCGCTCTATGGAATATTTACATTACTGTTAGCATTTCTAAACTTCTTCCAGTTCTCTGTATTACTCAGATTATTTCTCAGTGCTATTTGCTGCAGTTAACTCATACATTTCCTCACCATCCTCATCACTACTTGTGTCCCAAATCAGGATTTCTTACTGAATCGTCAAGAGGAAACCTTCTGGCATTTATGTGGCACCAATACACCCTGATCTGGGGTGTACCTTTCATCAGTGAAGGTCTCTGTGCTAGGCATGCACTGGTCAGCCAGTGCTCAGATACTCTGGCAGCTAGGGTGGCTGCTGAAGTTAACATTCACCAGTTTGCTCTCTCTTTGTATGTCACAGGACGAAAACACAAGCCAGTGAATAGTAAAATGTATGTATGAAGTAGCGTTGTGCTTCGGTAGAACTAATGATGAGAACTGTGCAACTTCTGAGATGTTTATTTTTGTTGCCTTAACTACAGTTTTCCTGTTCTTTTCTTTAGAGAAGGAGACAAAGTCTTCAGCTTTTAATTGACAGACATGCTGGTCACACGGACCTTTAATTCTTGCAGCCACTGGGCACAGTACACAGGGAGCTGCACAGTGAATGACTTATAGATGCACAAATAGATACATGTAAGAAATACCTCTGTGTGTTTTAAACATCTTTCTGAAAGTGCTGTCTTTGCTCTCAGAGCAGAAGCGAGCAGAAGCACTATGCCTCCATTGGTCTAATTCCGTGCTAATACCACTGTGCACACTACATACGCTGCGGCCCAGCACAGCCTGCTCATCCCTGAAGCAGCCATTCATACCCATCTGTGCTTAAAATAATAATCAGTGTGTCATTCAAGCAAGGACTGACAGTTCAGGAGAAGAAGATATCTATCAATTTCTGTACCTCTCAGCTTCTCTGACACATAACATTTGTTAATCAGGTCAAAGCATAGGCATTAACTGCTCTCCTTCCTTTTCTTGCACTTACCTTTCCATGTATGTGCCTGTATTATCTTTAAAGAAATATAAAATGATCATCTGAAATCCTGCCAGACTTTGTTACTGTGCTGAACTTTGGCAACTACTCAAAAGGGTATGCTGACGTTTACTGTCCTCCTAACAAGGCAGGTGGTGTTACCACATAATCCCATCCCAACTTGTAAGAAAACCAGCAGGTTGTGACTGACAACACGTGCAAGGTGATGGACAGTGAACATAATCACTGGATGTGTCAGGGAGGGAAGTGAATTCCAGGAGAGACAGTGAATTATCATTGCCATTGTAGAAGGCATTGGTGAGGCTTCATCAGGAATACAGAACACATCTTATGGCCATCAAAGTCTACAAAAATGAATCAAAATACAAGCACAGAAAGACTGCCAGGAAGATAAGGGAAATGATGAGAACACCATATGAACAGACACTAACATCTTAATTCTTTTTGTATAGCAAAATAATTCTGTAAGGGTGATGACTCCTTTCTGCCTACATCTGAAGATAAACACTAGGAGGTAGAAGAGCTCATTAGGTAAATGATAAAACTGATACAGTGAAAAGTTGTTATAGTCTGGCCTGAATAATTTGGGGCTGAAAAAGGGAAGATATTATTAACTCTCAGAGCAGTGAGACTCCAGGTGCATTTTTTAAATAGTTCATGGAAATTTATTGCCTGCTTTTCTAGAGAAGCCAGTTCATTGAGCCTTCGGGATCTTCAGTCTTTGTCCCTTTGTTACTTACATGTTTTACTATAATGTTGAAAGAACTAAGATGAAACAAATAAGTAAAGGTAAAAGCACTGATTTTTTTTAATGTGTAACTATGTGTTATTCTCTCTTCTCAGATTCATAGAGCAAAACCAAAATCAATTCATGATTTTGAAGGGGGAAAGAAACAACAAGACCACTAGCCTGTACCATGTTTTCACCTAGTTACTCTTGTGTGGCACTCAACAACATGTGTTTGCCTAAAGAATGATTTCTGTTTGTTACTTGGAGTGGAGAGAAGGGACCAACCAACTTCACACCAACTGACTCACACGTGGTTGTTCTTAACTTGTCCATTTTTTTCAGCACTTTGGATTAAGTCTCTAGAGGTCTAAGAACCACTGACTGAACTGTTGTACAAATGTAACCCATTCTTTAAGGTGATGACTGGATATCTCAGTGACATAGAAACATATATAACCTGAATCATGATGGTTTGCATGTGCTTGCAATAAGACCCAAGTTGTTTACCACTGTACAAGGCTGATCTATGCAACTGTCAATGCTGAGGAGCTAATGAAGCTCAGTGATGAAGAAAATGCATTGGTGGTTACGGCAAGGGCTGGTATTCTGGTTTCTTTTCTAGGTTCTGCACAGACTCTATATGGTGCCATCTAATGTGCAAAGTTACTGTCTAGGTACATTCATCTTCATATCTGTAAAATGGATTTGTATTCATCAAGCTCACATTCTGCTTCAATACAAAGCCATTAATATCTGTAAAGGAATTTGCACTAGAGCAGTTCAATGTAATACTGTGCTTACACAAAAAGGGATACATGCACTTGTGGTAGTGGGGAAGAAACCATATAATGGGCTCAAATTTTGTTTTAATTAGAAGAAATCCAAAAGAACAATAGTGAATCAAGCCGCTTTTAAAATTTACTATTAAATTACTAATTTAACTAAGACTAGAATTTGCCCCAGTGTCAGAATGTAGAATATTAATAAATAATGACATAAATAGCAACCACAAAATTAAGCAATTAATGAGTTCTTTTTACCACATGAAAGGCCCTGATACAGGACCCTTTAGCTCTCGCTAATGAGAAAACCAGACAGTTTCTCCCACAGGCAGTCTGTCAGCTTTCTGCAGGCATTTCATGAATTTTGGTCAGAGCGCCCATGATATACAGTAGGTGCACAGGGTGACAGATACTCTCCTTACTACAGAAGGATGCTTAGAACCAGACCAAGGCTGACCAGCAGTCCAAAACTTTGCCTCGTAGTTTATCAAACTTAGGTAAAAAGGGCAGTCCCACAGTGTGTTTAGAAACATAATTATTTGGTGCTTTAAGTTGTTTTATATGATCTTTTTTTTTTTCCACATTAATCCACTTACAGAGAACAGACGTGAGCAGAAGAAAGCCAATTATTTCACAATTTAAAAGGTGGGGGGAGTTCAAATAGTTTCTCAACAATAATGAAACTAATGTTGAATGGCATTCAATTAATATTTATAACGTGCAGCAATATTAACAGCAGAATTAACTTATGTTTGTATGTCTGACAGCTCTCTGGTTGATTAAGAATTGCATGATGATATTTTGCATATTTCCCATGCAAATACAGTATTATTTGCAGAATTATTTTTATCCTTAATTGAAGTTTTGTTTTGAAATCACTGTTTTCTGCTGTACTAAAGCTCTGTAAGTGATCTTATTAGGGATTTGTTTTTTTCTACCACCTAATCATGCAAATCTACATTTTAAATGCTATATATTGGAAGGATCCTCTGAAGCATAGTGCAGACCTCAAAAATGTAGGAACTCTCGCTCAGCTGTATTATAACACTTCAGAAACACAAAAGAAAGGTGCTCCTTGCCTCACATGATCACTATAGTATGGCCCCTTCCATTTTCATAATGCTAATTTATAGAATAATTTTGGTGAAACCAGCCAGGATCCCTTGAGTATGTGTGGGGAATTATTCAGTTAATACTATTTTGTAACAATACTTTGATCTTTACTAATGCACCTTCTTGTCTATTTTTATCTGACAGTAGGTAGCATTTGCAAAAGCATCTGTCTGATGCAAATGCTGTTAAAGCTCCCAAGTTATTTAAAAGAAAATTTACATATTATGTATGCCTAAAAGTGCAAATAGTTGTCTAGTCAGATTTATGGAAAGAAGCAGTACGGGAGATGCCTAACTTCCACTGAAAATCATGGGAACTGGTGTTTAGCCTAATTTCTATTAGACATCTATTGCATCTTTACACAGCTCAAAATTATTCTAAACCTGGGTTTAAGCAGCTTTATAAAATGATGAAGGAAAGGAAAATGAAGTAAGGGCTTGGAGCACTCACCTTAGCTCCTCATAATTTGTGTGGTGTGTTGTGAGCATCATGCAACATAATAGGGTCCTCAGTAAAATACATGCCAAAGCAATAGCTTGCCACACACAATATGATGAACATTTGGCAATATAGCTTGATGTAATAAGGATCGTGTGGACAAGAGCAAGCAGCCTTTCTGCACCACTATCAGCACAATTTTGCACATTTCACTTCTTACAGGGAATAATTTTCACCACTTTTTGATCAGACTTACTTGACCTACTTTAGTTTTAAGACCATGTAGGGATTTGACTAGAGTTATTGGCTTAGGACAATGGCGGCCAAAACCTAAATGAAATGTGGCTGTAATGGCAAGAGCAACTAAGAAAAATAACTTAGTCCATCCGAAACATAATTTCAGAGAAGGGATGAAAACTTCCATGACATGAGTAATTTCAAGACTCCCTTGAAGGCAAAGGCACTAGGCAATAGACAGGTTAAATCCTGTACTGATTCAGTATGATATTACAGCAAACTTCCCTTTCTCCCACACTACTGTGCTAAAAGTCTGCACTGCGACATGTTCCTTTGCACTGCTTGAAGAAAAGAAAAAGGATAAAAGTGGAGGAAGACTGAGTGAACAGTGAAGGAAGGGTTTCATTGGTAGTTTTAACCCTTCCCTCTCTCATTATGATTTTTTTCACTTACAGTCCTGCCCCGCTTTCGACAAGAAGGAAACAAGTATGGATGAGGTGGCTTGCTTATATATATATCCATATGTAATTTAACAGCTTAAGTGAACAACTCCTCTGTACCTAACAGCTTAAATTTTCTCTATAGATAAATACATTTTAAAAAATGGCTTGCTATTAGTGGTTGTGCATGTTCTTCTTCCCTACAGACAAAAAAGTTCAGCTGAAGAATAGTAAAAACTCTGGAGGTCAAATTCTGCTTTCTGGAATACCTGGGACACTTTAAACAGTGTTTTCAAAGGAGGTGAGGTATCATGCTGTCCACAAACACAGCAGGAGAATGTAGATGGTTCCGGCACTCAACTTTCTTCTCTTCTCCAGTATCAACATAGCAGCTACAACAGGAGTTGTTTTGGAATAACTGCAGGCCAGCCAGCAGCACACCTTTCCAGCTCACAACCTGGACCCCTGCCCCAGAATGAGGCATGCACGCTGGCCTCTTCATCCAAAAAAGGGGCAAGGGGAGACAGTGAAGGAGGAGGAAGGCTTACTTCTTTTTAGCAGTTACACTGCTTAAGGAGGAGAAACCACGGCAGCTGCCTACAGCTCCTTGCCTGTAGGGACTCGTGTCTATACAGGCAGAGCAAAATTTCTGAATAACAGAGCTCTAAAAAGATATTTGGGAATGAGAAAAGCTCATCAGGTTGATCTTGCTGGAGTTTTCACACTGTTCCATGTAGTTGAAGATCCATTGGGTCACACAGTTAAGAGAGAGAAGGAAGGATTTCAACCCTCTAGACAAGCAGACATGAGCTTTGGGGTTGAAGCCCCTGCTCCAAGCACTTTTGCAGTAACAAATTATCTAATATTGAATAAAGAACTAATCCTTGAGGCAGGACTTGTTCCTTCCAGCCAAACATCCTAACCTTTACGGTATATTCTCATATATATTCTTATTGTCTTTGATAGATATATAAAAATATGTGTACAGTGCAATGTTTATTGAGAGGCATTCTCTGTTTCCCAGTTGCTTTCATTTCTATTATTCCCTTGCTAGCTTTAAACTGCCTGCAAATGTGCCCCTGATAATAATGCAGGACCTCTCCTTAGAAGTGATAGCTTGAGTTCAAATCCCTTAAGAATAACCACAAAAAATGAAAATAAGTTTCCCATACCATGACTGAGTGCTCTAGCTCCTGATCTGAAGAGTGGAAGGAGGAAGGGGGAAGGCATTTCCTTTACTGTCACTCGATGAGAGCAGCCTTCCTGGCTGTGCCCTGCACTCAGCTCACGTCCCCAGCCGCCTGCTGGGAGCATCTCTACGCACATCTCTGACAGGCACTCTGGTCTCAGTTTAGGAATGAAATAGTGTCGTGGTTTAAGCCCAGCTATAACTCAGAACCACACAGTCGCTCTCTCACTCTCCACCCTTCCTTCCCCCTACTTCCAGAGGGATGGGGAAGAGAATCGAAAGAATGTAACTCCCACGGGTTGAGATAAGAACAGTTCAGTAACTAAGGTATAACACAAATCACTGCT
>JBCJKH010079457.1:11055-40984 GCA_039877255.1 Loriculus beryllinus
TTTTGATGCAGCCCAGGATACGGTTGCTTTCTGGGCTGCAAGCGCACTCTGAAGCCGGCTCATGTTCATTTTCTCATTGATCATCACTCCCAAGTCCTTCTCCACAGGGCTGCTCTGAATCTCTTCTCTGACAGTGGCAGTTATCTCCTGAGATGATCTCCTTCCTTCACTTGGCAGTTTCTCTGCCTTTGCAATTTAGACGCATGGGATGTACTTTGAGTATTTTGAGTATCAGTCAAAATGCAGCTGTCTTTTCAGAGACAATCAAGAGACTGTCTGTCCATCAAGAGAATGTAAAGCAATTTTAATGCAGTTAATTACACAGATGAAAAGACTTCTACAATACTATACAGTATGTGTAGCATGTAACACTGGAAACAGTGAAAATTATGTTCATAAGAATAGCATGATTTTCTTAGTAATGTCAGAATATAACTGTAGTTTAAAATCCCCTTTGTCTTTCCTGTCATGCTGCTACCTCCACCTGTAGTATAATTTAAGCAGCATTTTTGCCAGTATCTTTCTTCCTGACCTTCCTCCTCAGGACGTTGACTCCCAGTGTTGCTGGAGGCACTGCTGTTCCTCATCCCCCAGGAGGGACCAGCTCCAAGGCTCTTGCAGAAACCTGTCGTGGGAAGTGCGAGGTGTCTCTTGAGAGAGGCTACCTCATCCCCTCCATTCTCAAGGAAGTAACACCTCTAAGCTCCCGAGAGATCTGTGGCATTGGCCGGATGAGACAAGCCCATGTGCTCAGTTAGCTGGTCTCTATAGCAAATGTAGGCAAGCACAGCAGCTTGTATGTGCTGAGCATGGAAAATTGAACTGAGGGCTCATGATTCCCAAAAATAGAGGTTTTTGTGACCACAACCATTGCACAGAAAGAAGGGTGGGGCAAAGCAGCACTGGAGGCTACTTTTATGGTATTTCCCAGCCCTGATACAACCTTTTTTGATCAACCCATTTCCTTGGCTTTTACAATATAAACTGGAGTTACCCACCTAACCAATGTATTCCTGTCCATGTGATTCATGGGCAGGAAGGTTTCATACCTATCATGCAAAAGCTGTTCACTTGATTCAGAAGGTGGAGTAAAAACTGCATAGCAGGTTGACATAGTGCATTGACCAGCATCGTGAGGCTTACCCATACTTCACTATATTAGCTTTTGCAGGTGGTTTTGTACCAGGTCTCTCCCTCTGGTCACTGTGTGAGCACCTCATACTGAACATCTCTAGGGTTTCCAGGGTTTTTTTTGTCAAATCTCTGCTATTTTGCCCAGCCATGGCCCTCTCTTCCCCATCGCTGCCTGTTTTTTCTTCAAAAAGTCTCTTCTCCCTATTCCCTACACTTCTTCCAATGTTACCACTTCCTCCATCTTAGTGTGCTCACTATCCTCTTGGCCTCAAGTCTGCTTTTGTGTCTTCTATGTTTAAGTTATTTGAGATGGTTTTGGTCAAACTTTAGAAGCAACTTCATTTCTCTGACATTTTGCACGTTTTTCAGCATTTGGAGAAGTGAGATTCTGCTGCATTGATGTTTTCTCATCAGAAGGCTTAGACTTCTGAAAAAGACCCCTTCTTCTTCACTTTTCTTTCCAGCCAGCAGACATGACTTTTTGCTTTAAAACACTGAGAAACTTCCCAGATCAAAACAGAATAGGAAATGATATCTCCCCAAAGCACTTCTGCTCCAACAAAGCAATATAGCTGGGCGGAAATGTATTTCATGGGACTTTTTTCAGAGGGCCCTATTAGTCAGCAAGTGCTGACTCTTTTGGTGCCAAATGAGGACAGAATCTCCAGAAATATTTAGATGCTAAGAATAAAAATATCTCTATTGAGCATGTGTGAACTGTTTTGGGGCTGTGGCATGTTTGTTTGTGTGTATCTATATGTATATATATATGTGTGCTAATGATTTGTCTTAATGGAGAACAGCTTTCACGCTTGAGATTGGAAGAGCTGCTGAAAGCAAAGGACGCTGGAATATTTCAGCCAGGGCAGCATAACATTTTCCTCTAACTTCATCTCAGAAATGAATGAACTGTTTTGACTGAAATTCCTTCTTCCTTAAATAATTCATGCCTTCTGAGGCAGACACCGTGAAGACAAAAAAAAAAAAAAAGACCTAAAAAACCCCACAACAGTAAAAATTGGCAGAGATTTCAGGAACTGAAAATAGAAGGAAATGTCGGGTAACTTTTAAAGTAGCTGTTATCAGCTTTGCCTCTAATATTTGCAGTGTGCTGATCAGTAGCTGTTCTCAGTGCAGCCCTACTGCTTTTTTTCAGGAAGATGTTCTCAGAACTTCTCACTGGGCTATTTCAAGGCAACTGAGGGTTTCCTACCCGTGTCTGCACGACGGGCTACCTGTTCTCACAGACTCTCATGCACTCTCGCAAGCTTCCTTCCCATGCCTGCTGTGAGGGGTGAGACCAAGTCAAGACAGGGCTCTCTGCATCCTTGAGGGCTGGCATGGGGTGCTGCTCTTTGAGGGGTGGCATTCCCCTGGCCACTGAGGCAGTCCCTGGTGATAGGAAGGGCTTCTCGCTCCTTCAGTCACCCAAATTGTCCTCCTAAGCAAGTGTATTGTGGAGGATGGACTAGAGACTAGTTGGACTTGAAGGTGATATTCACTGCTGTGTTGCACATGGGGCACCATGGGGCGGTGGGGCTGTGCCAGAGCCTCACTTGCCTGCCGAGGCCTGGGTGCTCTGTGCCTTCCAGATGTTTTCCAAGGTTCAGGTGGGTCTTGGCATTAGTCTTGCTCCTGAAGTACCAGATATTTGGCATCAACAACATATGGCATGAGACAGTAGAAAGGCAGAAAGAAAGCCTGAGGGAGAGGATCTCAGAGGAATCTTCTTCTTGTTCTTGGAAGGGCAAGCTGAAAGTCCTCAGTAATAGGTGCTGGCTCAAAATCATGGTCCTGTTGCTGAGCGGTACATTAGCATAGTATTCCTGTTCTTGGTCAATAACTTGGCATGTTTTCTTTCATTTTATGGGAATTTGATGTATTTCACCAGTGGGTAGAGAGAAAAATCATCACTGAGAATGTCATGATTAATTTTTTTCCTTTTGAAGAACTATGAAATTATTCTGAAACGTTTGACATGTGTATAATAACAGCCTAATACTCTGTTTTTAACAAATGTGCTAGAGGCGTTGTGCAGTTTCCCAGAGGTTTAATGAGGGAGCCGTACTGTGTTGGAAATTCTTTCAACAATAAGAATTGACCTATTACATACTTATGTAAAATGGGGGTTGACAATCACACAAATATGTCCAAAATCAAATACAGGCATTGTAAAATATCACTTCTTTCCCACAGAGAAACTGGTCACCTGTTCACAGTAGGATGTTGTATTATATCCTATTCAGTAAAGAATAAGATGCTTCCCCACAGGGAAACAAAATGGCAGAAAGTACTGGCTCGGTGCCCTTCTATCAATGCTTTTCACTGACTGTTTTGCCAAGTCTTCCAAAATAACGTATATAACAGGCATATTTTTCAACATATGTTTTGCCTCTTTGTTGATTTAAAGGCACAAAGGGAAGAAAAGGTTCTGAATTATTTGCCACTTCATCATCAAATTCAGGAAAAATTCTTTGCTTGTTTGATTTTTCTTTTTCTCTTTATAATACTTCCTCTATTTTTAAAAATCTAGTTGCTTTTTCTGTTCTTTTAACATATACATCTTAAAAACCGATCATGTGGCTCTGAACCTGCATCTGCATTCAGGGAAGCGTGTATTACAAAACCTGAACTTTTGAATTATGGGAGCAGAAATGTTGCATTCAGGAATTACTCAATATACTATTGAATACTCAAAGAAAGGAAGATAATTAAATATAAAAAGTTCAAGATTAAATGTGGTAAATACTGCTCCTTTGCTCAGAACAAATTAAGCTGCTGTAAATTTTTCTACGTGCTTTAGATATTTAACAGTAAGTTTAAGCCAACATGTACCCTAGGGGAAACACTAAATGACTGTTTGGATTAAAAAAAACACCAAAAACCAACTGTTTCACTGCTGAATGTGTATCACCAGTGAATGGACTAGTAGTCATCCCACAGTACTTTGCTTCAGTTTCCTGGCCAGTCACTGTGATGTTCCTGTGGTGTTCCCAGCAAGAAAGAGCAATATGGGGAGGTGGAGCACAATTTAGGGGAGACATCAGAGTTTATCAGCAATCCCTGTCGATTTAAAGTCACTGAAGTGTTATAAGTATTGAGGGAATTCAGATTAATTCACTGTACTGAATGATGGAATCTCATTCAAGGGCAACAGTCTTCTCACAGAACGTATGTACTTACATGTGCTTATAAGTACTTGTAAGTACTACTTACAAATAATTACTTGTATTTTATTTCTCTCTTTCAGTGACTATTTCAACAAGTACCTTCTTTGATGGCTTACTGGTAACTGGGCTCTACACCTCTACCAGTGTTCAGGCTTCCCAGAGTGTTGGTGGCTCCAGTGCTTTTGGATTTGGTAAGTGCAATGTAATTTACATTAAGCAAACAAGGATAATGAATACTTGGTTGCACAGAGGACGTCGATAACAACTTACTTGCTGAAATAGGTTAATTTAGACTGAGTAATCAGCAAGAAATCAGTGGGAGTAAATGATATACAGAAATGATGGATTTTAGGAGAGTAAAGCCTCAGCAGCTAAACTGTCTAAAATAGCCATTTCTAAGTGGTGTGACATTTTGTACAAACTAAAGCATTTAGCCCAAAGCCTGTAACTATTCCTGGTCTGGGAAACTGATTTTTTTGAGCTTACATCAACCTACATTTTCCATTCACTTAACAATAGTGTCTTCCTTAAAACCAGAATACTGGTCAAAGTATCTTATGTAACCAATTATTTTCCTTGTATGAAAACTGGAATTGAGGTAGGAAAGGTTTTGAAGAATTATTCTATACTGCAAGTTACGCTGTAGCATTCAGCAGCAGCAGCCAAGCCAGCTGTGCTAAGGACAAGCACTTTTGAATGATTTCTCCTAAATCTGTGCAAGTAATTTACAGCTATGCCTTCTTCAGTTTATTATTTGGTATTTTTTCTTATATCTTTTCAAATAATTGTAAGAATTGCATTCCTCTAAGTAGAGAAACTTAGAGACCCCTAAAGTCTTGGGTGAAGGGGCAAAAATAGGAACCAGTTTTATGAGATATCAACTGTGCTACACTTACTTGTACCAGTAGCATGTTCAAACATTAATTTGGCTGTTAAGATTAAACTTCAGTACTTTCTTCATAATAATCTTTCATAATAATTATTTCTGTTATAATGCATATGAAACATGAGTGGCCTGGGCATGCGAGTGTTGTAAAGCAGACATACACCAGCTTGAAAATGAAAGAAGGCAACTAGATAGCATATTATTTAAAACTGCATTGAGAAATAACTTGAGAAGGGCTTTGCCTCTGTGAATAGCACCACCGATCAATCTCAGATATTGGGAAGAGCACAGTTGCCACAGATATTTCATGTCTTATGCAAAATGCACTGAAAGTTCCATTTTTTTCTGGAAGAATCAGTACTGGTGTTTCTCCTTACCCTCCATAATCTTTACAGAATGAACAGGATCTGATGAAGTAAGCAAGACAGAAAGCATTTATTAATGTGAAATTCTGGGGATGGTCAATTGACTGGCAAGATGTTATCTTGCCATGAAACAGGTTTTTGTATCATGTCATTGGGGAGATCATGGCCCTACGCTATAAACTCATTGGGCAAGGTCTGCAGGTCATGTTTAATCACATCCAAATATTTAAGAATGGAAATCAAGGAAAATTTAAAAATCTAAATAGCCATTTTTGTTATTTTCATAAGTTTGTATTTTCATCTGTAGAACAGGGCTGTTACAGTGGGTGTCTCCTGGAGACCAAAGTTAAAGTAACATGTGATGTGTGACAAGAAAAAGACATGGCCTTTTTTTAACTTGCCAGAGGTCATTTTCTAGCTTTGGATGTGTCACTTTGGCCATTAAGTCACTGGTAAGATTTATTGATTGATTGAAGGCTTGGCTTTATGAACGAAGATTTGGGAAGGGCTTTACCCACGCTTACTACAAGTGCTATGAGGACTAAAAGAGCAATGTGGGATAGGCAAATCTGGCTGGAAAAAAAGCTTCTTGGTAAGATAAAAAACAGCTAAACTAGTGACACATGCATCCTGTGGACCAGAAGAAGACCCAAGCCTGCAGTCTGAGAAATGACAAAAGTGCAAAGAAATGTGAAAGCAGTCACATGTGGTTGGAGCTGCCTCATTTTTCTTGTCAATGCAAATCCTCAAACATCATGCCCAGAGGAGGTGTGCCACTCAGTCTTGAGCATGCCTCCATCCATGTCAGGTTAAAACTGCTGCCATCCCTGACCTTTCTGCAGGCCAGCTGTAGGGTCAGTTGTGTTACAGTTGTTAGTTATGGAATATTTTAAATTTTCAGTTTGCTGTTTTTCTTTGCCAGCTTCTAAGCTTGCATATGTATTGAAAAGAGAAACAATATGAATGTTTCAAAAAAGCTGATGCTCTTTTACGGTGCACTCTCTTTGCAGTCACACTGAAAGTAAACAGTGAAGGAAAAATGGCAATGGTGTTTAAACTTAATTCTATATAAATGTTCAATTCGTGGTGTCCTGATGGCTCCCAGGACTGAGAACTACATAAACTTTTCCTTTCTTAATTTTGCACTGAGAGATAAGAAGTTTGGCTTCTTCCAGAAAGCATGTAGCATGTGAATGATATGCTTTTTAAACAATCTGGTAGTTTTAAAAATTGAAAGTATTTTAAAATCTACCATCTGCAGTAGAAAAAGAAAGTAGTCTCCATGGTATTTAAGATATTGTTTAATAGAGTAGTAGGTGGGAATGGCTTTGTTTCATTTTCTGAAGGAAACAAAGTGCTTTCTTCAGAAACCCTGGATCCATCTATTGTGTCATCATTTTTAGCGAAGAATGTGCTCCTCCTTTCCAGCAAGTGACCATCATGTTCAGGTTAGAATGAGCTTGCTGGAAATTCTTTTTTAAAAACGTTAAGCACTGTGTCTGGTTCAGAGACCCCAGTTCAAAGATTTATGTGGTTTATCATAGATGGGGGAGGGGGGAACAAAGCTGGGCCTTTGTAACCTGAAGATAGCAGCAATATTCTGAAATTAGGTTGATAGTGGTTGCTTACAGAGCAGGGAAGAATATTTTTCTCCCTTGCAATATTACCATTGAAATGCTCTTGTCTGTGTTACACAGGAGGTCATGCTAGATTATAATAATCTTCCAGTCTGCCCTGACAATATGAAATTTTCCCAGTATACATATATCTGTCTTTTGTTACTGTATTGTGACTACAATTATCTTTTAATTACCTAATTTAGGAAGTCACTCGATGGAGACACAGTTGTTGTCAGTTATCATAGTTTAACCATATGTCGTGGTTTAAGCCATGCTCACTTTCTCCCCCCCCCTTCCTCCCGCCTGTTCCCGGAGGGATGGAGAAGAGAATCAGAAGAATGTAACTCCCGCGGGTTGAGATAAGAACAGTTCAGTAACTAAGGTATAACACAAATCACTGCTGCTACCACCAATAATAATAATGATAACGGAAATAACAAGGGAAGAGAATACAACCGCTCACCACCTGCCGACTGATACCCAGCCCGACTGAGCAGTGATCTAACCCTTCTGGGTAACTGCCCCAAGTTTATACAGTGGGCATGACGTGCTGTGGTATGGAACACCTCTTTGGCTAGTTTGGGTCAGGTGTCCTGTCTCTGCTTCCTCCTGGCTTCCTCTCCTCCCTGGCAGAGCCTGAGACTCAGAAAGTCCTTGGTCAGAGCAAACATTATTGAGCACCAACTAAAAACATCGGTGTTATCAATGCTGTTCCCAGGCTGAAAGTCAAAACCACAGCACTGCACCAGCTACTAAGGAGAAAAAATGACTGCTACTGCCAAACCCAGGACAAATAGGTACTAAGCAGGTCAGCCCAATACAATCTCAGGAGTCTCTGGGCCTGAGAAGAAGCTAAATTTGGAGATCTGAAGGTCAATGGTGAAAAATAAAGGTGCTTCCAGGGCTACATCTGAGATTAGTGGCAGCTAAGTAAGGGCTTAATAAATGTCAAGATCTTACTGAGGGTATATAAGTCCCTAGGCAATTTCTGTGCATAGATGTGTCAATGAGATTCAGATGCACCCATATCTCAAGGTTTGCTGACTCCTAGAAAGACAATCAGCTGATGCTTATCCCTTTCCCTTGTCCCCCACCCAGATGACACCTGGTTGCAGAGTTTTGGTGCCTACAGGGTAAGGTAAGCCCCTCTGTCAGCTTCCTAGCTCAACCTTTTCCTCCAGGGCTTCAGTAGTGGTTACAGGCAGGATTTTACACTGGTGATGCTGAGGCCCCACCTCATCTTCCTGGCAGGAGACTTGCAGGTCCCTCCTACCTGAATGGCCCTTTGCACTGCTCAGGATGGCTGAGAGATGGGTGCTGGCTGAATCACATCAGCTCAGTCCTGAGCAACAGCTGCCAGCTGCACCCCCAAAACCTCTTTTTTTGCTTTCCCCTACCATGGAGGAGGAAGGCTGCCAAAATATTTGTGCAGGAGGCAGGTTATGGGGCCTGTGACTTACCTTCTTGACTGCAAGGCAATGCCACTCTGGCACTGCAGTCACAATAGCCCTGCCCATACACTCACATGAAACAGTTTGCTTACCACTTAAGGAATCCTATAGATTTTGCTCCTAAATTTATTCAGGTTGAATACAGTTGTGGTATCTTCAATAGTTGGGAATAGCTTGCATGAGGCATTATCAGCTGTAACACTGAGGTCACAGAAGGTAACTGTGTCACCACACCAGCACAAAAAAAATCTAACTGAATTGTTAATTTTCCTTTCTTCCATACAGGGAGGCTCGTTGCTGGATGAAAGTGGCAGCTCCGGGGCCAGCCACCACTTGAGGCCTTAACAGAAAGTCCTGGAAACATACCCAATATCCTTCCTAGAGACCTGCTGCCCAGCCCCATGGGACTGCATCTCACTACAGCATCCAGAATGCAGGCTATTCCTTTGAACTGACCCAAATTCAAGCTTTTGAGGTTCTCTCGTCCCAGTGCAGTTTGAGGGCAGCATGGGCTTCTTCCTTCTGAGAGAAGATGTGGGAAAGGATGTGATAGCCAGGGAGCAGTAGCAAATATGAGAGAAATGTTAGCTTCAAGTAATTGAAACAAGCAGTTAAATCCGTTTTTGGTCATGTTTTGAAAGTGAAAAGAAGGGGGTAACATTCTGACTTGAGTTGTTCAAGAAAAACGAAAAACGAGAAGAAAAGTACACTGTGGAGAAAACAAAAAAAAAAAAAAAAAAAAACCAAACCTCTAAAATTTGCCTGAGCAGAAGTATGCTAACGAGTGCAGAGTTCTCCAAATATGGACTCAATGCAAGGCGGAGGGGCATGAGCCAGGTCTCATGAGTAAACAAAATAAAAATACCAGAGGGAATGTTTTAATAGCTTCTTTTAATTCCCAGTTCAAATAGATTCCTTGCTCAATTTGTTCAAGTGAAGCCATGTTGATTTGGTAATTGTTATCAGTTTGTTTTACTGAATGCACCAGGGCCTGATCCTGGGCTGTATTATGGTGAATGTACACCAGCAAAACTCTCATGATGCCAGGAGGGTCACAGCTAACCCACACAACACTGGCAGCAAGCTGAAGAACCAGAACCATTCTTTCCAACAGGCTGTTTTGCAAATAGACCCTTTAACCACTGGAAAATCACTGCATCCCCAACTACTGTGGAAATACAAGATTTAAAGCTTTGCTGTGACCATGCAAATCTCATATGCTGAACTTTTCCAGAAAAGCATATTAATCTAGCAGCTAAAGGAGTTTTGTTAAGAAATGTTGACAAGGTACCGACCTGAGATTTGGGAGCGTTCAGCTCCTGGCCTGGCTTTGTCCCTGGACCACAGCAATTTTAGACCGCTCTTTTGCTTGCAAATTGGCTCAGTTTCTGCACTTGAACACTTGTGATGATGAAACTGTATAAAGTGCTTAGAGACCTACTGATAGTAGCAAATTTTACCATCACTGGTGACGCCTAGGAATAACTGCCTTCTAGGAGTATCTCTGCTGCTGGATCGCCAAATGCCTGTGTGCAAATCACTGAACTTTACTGTTCCCCAGTGTAATTGCATGCTAGTTGGACTCAATGCATTTTACCCCCTGTGCAGAGGACTAGTAATAGTGAATTACATTTGTAAAGTCCCTCAGAAACATTAATTACTAGCAAGATCATTTGAATCAGAACAAAGCATCAGAAAGTAGACTAAGTGCAGGTACAATTTGTGGTACAGATTTTCCTTTAAATTACTGCCTTTTTTCTTAACTTCAGTGAATTTTAGTTACCAAAGCCTGACTGAAAAACTATTGCTTGTGAATGGTAAAACCACCTACGATTTTTAAACCTGATACCTTTCTTTTATCTTCAAACTGGTTGAACTTTCATTTTCAGTTACATGACTACAGACAGCTATTATTTCTATCTGGCTCTGTGCCTACTGTCCAGTTGTACAGACAGGCATTGAGTTAGTAAACTCAGTGCCATTTCTTTGAGGTTTCTGAAGAAGGATTTGTAGAAAATTGGCCCAGTGCCATAAACAATTGCTTAAAACTCATAAATAATATCTTCTGCTCGACCTATAATTTAAGGAGGAAGATTAGCTATAGCAATATGAATTATGTTTTTTCTCCACCCCACTCTCATATCCTTTGCTCCTTCAGATACATTTTTACCAGGTGGACAGACAAGTTTTTACTGTGAACAGGACTCTGGCTGAGATCAGAGTTTTACCTCCAGAGCAGGATGAATGTGATCAATTTATCCCTTTCCTGCACTGATTTGTCTGCTGGCGAATCACCAAGCAATTCCCAGCTAAGAAAATGTCCCTGTAAGATGATATATAGGGTGAAATGGGGAGCAGTTCCTTCCTCAATATGTAGGCAATGATAGCCATTTTAGGTGGAGAATAAAATTCAGTCATGTAAAAGGCGAGCTTCCATCTTGTTTATATGTTCTGAAAAGCTGCTACACTGGAAGCATTTTATTTGCATGGCCAAAGAAAGCTATTTCAGATGTAAAGTTCAGTCTTGTGGAAGGCAGAACTTCACATTTTAATGCATCCTGAAAGAGGTCTTCCACTGAAAACACTGTACTTGCATATTCATAGTGAAGGGGCTACTGCGAAGAAACAATGCAAGTAAGCAGAAGGTCCTTGGGCTCACTTCACAAATGGGATTTAGGTTTGGCATTAGTCCCCCTAACTTGTGAGTGCCCTGACCCTGGGGAGGATCAGAATGTTAAAGGTAATGGTGAGGAAATTGAGGTGCCCATCAATGAGAAAATGTGGGCCTTCAGTCTGTGTCATCTATGTGTGTGACTGCAGGTGTTGGGAGGAAAGTATTTGTGCATATTCCAGTATTAAGTGGGGACTTTGAAGGTCTCACTTGTGGCCCTCAGTTTGTAGCTGAGCATCTAAGTCCTCAGTTGGTCTAAATCCCTTGTCCTCTGAGTTGAAGTTCTTTGAGAAAAATGACAATGTTTGCCTTGGGTACAAATGAATAACTAGATGTGACTTTCTGGGAAGTTTGTTCAATTTAGGACTGATGAAATCAGCCACGAGATTACATCAAGAATGGGCATGAGGTGGGCAAAGTCAGGCAGATAATGCTTTCTGTCTGCCTTAGGGGGAGCTCAGAAGCCAATCCTTTCTTTGGTAGGGACTGGTGATTTGTTTTCAAATGGTTGCGGTGTTGCACATTTCTTTATTACAGAACAAATCTAATCCAGCAAGAACCACTGGATATTGAAAGGATACTGGAAGAAAGGTAAGCAAATAATTTGACCTCTGACCAGGAAAAGAAAGAGTACTTGGGGTATTTCTGGCAGGAATAGCAAAGAAAAGAAGATCCCCACAACCTGAAAGTGCTTTTTGCAGAGATCACAGTTTATGTTTTCTCACTTTGTTTTCTTTCCCCACTCTGTGGATCAGTGGGCTTCTCCCACAGTCTGCCTGAAGATCTGATCATAGCAAGCCCAGTGGAAGCAGCGTGCCTCTCCCAGACGTCAGAAGCTGCTGAACAAGCACAAAAGAACTAGGATGGTAGAGTCATGAGGACATGAGTCATGAATTTCTTTCAATCCTCATTTCAATTACTTCCTGCCCCGTAACAGGAAAATAGCTACCACAGAGTAAGTACAGGAACATCCATAGACAGAAAGAAAGCTTGGAACACAACAGATATTATTTAAGAACTAGCCACTGATTTAAAGAAATTACATATTATTTCTTGTATATTTGCTTATAAAACATCATAAAAGAAAACTCTATGTCAGCTTGCTAATTGAACTCCACACAATTGGTTCAATTACTTAGATTCGCGTGCCGTCCCAGTAAATCCTGTACTGAGTTCCTTTTTCCAGACCCACCCCACTGGTGCTGACAGGGGAAGAACTGGCTTTTTGCTGCCTGTACTGTGAGGAATTCCTCACAGAACTGAGGATTAAATGTGGCTGTTTTAAACAGATTGCTTTTTCTTTAAAGTGATGTTAGTTAAACAAAGCTATCGTTTCCTATCACAATATTTATGCTTGCTACTAGCTCTTCTGTCTCCAAGATACTTGCTAGTGCAAGGTGGTGATCGGAAAGGAGGAAAGTCTGTGCTTTGAGCCTTTTTTATTTATGAAACACTGGAAGAAAGATTAAGTAGCATTAATTCGTCTTACAATGTTTTCACAGTAGAAAAAAAAGTTGGCAAAAAGTATATTATACAAGCTCAGTCAGCCAGCTCCCAGGGTTGTACTGCTATTTGCCCTGGACCAATTATATTTTACATGATCAACACACCCAATAATTAAATAATGAATTGGTTTCTTTTGGAAACTCTATAAAACGTCATGGACCAGAGAATATTTATCTTGCCTCTGTGATTCCTGCTGAAGAAACATCTGGTTCTTTTTTCTTCAATCAACATGAAGCCTGAAGGGGCCCAAATTCAAAAGCAATTATATTTTATGTCATTTATGTGCATTACAGGATGACAAATTTAACTTGTGTGAATATGTGATCCCACCCTCCCTATGCAACTCGTGTTGATCACATTTCAGACAGCCATAGAAAAAGCTGTTGCAGCTTGATAAAAGTTGTTGATCTATCAACTCCTATAACTTCATTGCCAGAGTTTACAATAACGAGGTACTTGTTCTAACATAAAAGCTGCCGCTTGACTGTGCTTCCCTTCTGCACTGATTACTGGCAGGGAAACCCCCAGGAAACATCTCTTTGTATACACCTTGTAGCATGTCCTTCAAGAGCTTTCAGCCTTCATCTGATTTTAAGAGTAGCACATTTGTTTCTTTTGAAAACAACTCTTACTTTGAAAACGATAGAAAACTTGATGAAAAAAGACCAGAGATGTAAAGTCTGGGTGATATAACTTTCCATTTCTCATAGAAGGCCTGTATTGATACTGAAGCTTTGTTGTTTCAGACACTGTGTTATACAGAGCAGTGGTACCTGTAATGCTTGCTCATAAGCATTAAGGCATGTGTTTTTGAGCCCATTACCCCCATATGCTATCAAAGTTCCATATCCTAGCAGAGTTCCAAAGCTAAGCTGGGGAGGAGACCCTGAGGTACCTCGGGGGTCACAGTGAGGGGTGTTGGCGATTTAGTAAATGTTAACATTTCTTGCATTTAAATCAAAATCCCTTGGACTGTGCTAAGAAGCTTAAATAGCACCATGACAGTGCTCTCAGTAATGTTTGACATGAGTGGATTAAATGTCAGGCTGCTAGTATTGTCTCTGAGAAGAATAGAAAAACAAATGTACTTACAGCTCCTATAAGTATTGTCATGAATTCAAAAAAGACAGGCTTAGCTTCCTCCAATTTGTGCAGTTGATCTCAAAACTCGTAAGATTCAACAACAAAAGAATAATACATATTGGGTGAGCCATTTGGTTTACTCCATTGTCACTAAGCTTTTCTCCCAACTGATCAGAAACTAACTTAAAAATTTTAGCACCTTTGACAATGTTCTGGGATGTGAAACAATGCAGACAGAGCTTGCCACCATGTCAAAAGGATGTCACAGCTGCTCTGGAATTGGAAAAAAATACCTTATGAGTCATTTTATGAGTCTTATGAGTCAGTTCCAGCACGGGCAATTCCATTTGCCGATGTAATACCCATTTTCAGTTTCTGTTGTGTCTTTCTTTCCCTTCTAGTATCTTCTACTGTTTTACTGTAGAGGGGATAAAGTGTTGGGGAAGATGTGGAGGTGGAGTTGCATTCAGATTAATGCGTAAATTGTTTTTTTAGCTTTGGACTTGCCTACCTTTCTTCTTCTCCTCCGTGTATATCTATTCTGATCACTTACATTTGCTAAGAAATCCCCATGATTTTGCTACAGGTAAACTTCCCCAATGCAAGTTACATGCAGATGAGTGATATGTAGCTAGGCCTCACTTGGCAAAAAACTCATGGCTTAGTTGCTCCGGCTCTCTTCCCCTCCTCATAGACTCTGAACATGCCTCTACTACTGCCTCTTCCCTCTTCCCTGGAATGCTCATCACCTCCCTTCCACTCTTACAAGATCTGCAGTCTGCTCAGACAGCTCTAGAGCTGAACCAGACCAAATGTACCCACTCAGACCACAGTGACACACTCTGGAGCTGCTTGGTTCAAGCCAGCACCCTGGTCCTCCTCAGGGAGCTGTGGACAAGACCCAGGCTCATCCCAGCAGCAGGTCCTGCCCTGTGCCCCCACTGGAGTGTGCTCACACTTCCCTAGTGAGCTGCCTCACCACTTGGAAAATGCTTTGCTAATGAATAACTGGAGATGAGACTTGCCCAAGGGCCTTGGCCATCTCCACCTACTTGCAGCTGCATGGCTATACATCAGCTCAGAGCAACATATAGCTAGACCACAGTGTTCCTTGTTTCCAGCTTCTAAACTGTATTAAAAGGCAGTTAAAAATACCTTAAATACTTTCCTAATGTTCCCTTTCTATGTAAACAACTGCTGTGGGAGGAAGTGGCTTGTACATTTTTGTCTGGTATGGGTGGTTTACACTAAGAAAATGTTCAAGAGTGCCTATAAAAGACCATACTATCTGATGAACAAATCAACTGCCAAATTTGTGTAAAAAAGTAAAACATAAATAGGTCTTGCATAGCTGCTGAAGTCAGAAAGCTTCTTGAACTGCATAAGTAACTTTTAGGCCATCCTATAACTGGAAAACTCCTGAATGGTTGTTTTCATAAATATTCCTTCACAGGCATACAGAAACAGGATGTGTTGACAAGTGGGAACTTCTGCTTGAGCTAAAACTTTGGCAAAAGTTTTCTCCTGGAAGCCAGGGCAGCAACACTACTCCAACCCTGTCAGAAGATGCAAAACATTCACTGGTCCAGTCTACCCCTCCTGATGTATTTGTAATGTCACAAAAGCATCATAGGTGCTGTGTCAGGCAGCCACCAAGGGAGGTAAACGTTGCACAGCCACAGCATCCCAGCTACAGCATCTGCCCAGCACCTTTGCCTGAAAAAACAGTACTGCACCTCTTGTGGTTAAGCTGCATTCCCAATGCGTGTTGCACTACTTGTGATTTTCTGCAAAAACTTTTCAAACACAGTAACACATAGCTCTTGTTGACAGTCTGAATCAAGAGAGAACTGTCTGCCAGGCTGACATATACGCCCTCAAGTGCTGACTGATGTTGTAATCCCTGAGTCAGTATTGAGCCATTACCCTAGCATAATGCTAAGAGGGCTGGATATGTCTTGATTTGGAATAGGCACAAGATTATGAGTACTTCATCCTATCACCCTCCTCCCAACAATGGTAATTAGAAGTCCTGTGGTATTTTCTTCACAAGAAAAGAGCTGTTAGCTTAAGCTGTCCTCGCCAAAATTCCCCTTCAGGTCGTTTCCTTTGCTTTCCCACACTCATTGCTTCTTTAATTTAAATTTTATATTCATTCTCCTAAACTATGTAGTGTTACTTTTATCTGACCTAATTAAATGGTGACTCCACTGCAATGGATAATTAAGAAACCTGTTTTCAGAACTAGGACCAAAGCAATTTCATCTTCCTTGCGTGTTCAGACCGCTTTGGAGAGTAAGCAATATAGTAATTGGGCCTGATTTCATTGAGCAATCCTTTAATTTGTCAGTTTGTTGCAAAATTCTCAAAGGTCACCATGATTTTGCAATATTGTAGTTTCAGGAGAGGTATGTGCACAGGTAAGAGCTCATGCGATAATTATCTCTTGAGAGCCTCATCCTGCACCGCTCATACGTGACTGTGGAGGCTGATAGGATCTCTGCACTTTCAAAATCAAGCCCAATGTATCTTAAGCTGGTCCTTCCAAAGCAGAAATAATTTCTGATTTTTTTTTCTTCTTAAAAATACACAAGTTTCTCCAGTAAGCTATTATTGTAAAGCAGGATGAGTGAGGCAGTCCTCTGTATAGAGAAGGTGCAGCAACAGTAACAAAGGGAACTTGTCAAGGCAGCTCATTAAGCTAACATTCATATCACCTTTGGAGTACTTCTTCTTTCACCCTTGTGCCCTGTGTTTCAGTCAGTTCCACTTAAGGTTGAAAGACTATAAAATAATCACAGCAAATGCTTAAAATAATGCAGAACTCTGTTTTGCAGCCAGTAACATTTCCTGTAACCATTCTGTATCAGCCAGAACTTTTGCTAATTCTAATTCATAATACAGGCAAAACACAAGATCCTTCATTGAAATCAATGGCCACATGCTTCTTGATTTTAATGAGATGATGTGTCTATTCAAAATATTATCAGAGAGAGGAAAAGATTTTTTTTTCATTTAGGACCTTGGCCTTAGAAGGCTGCTGAGACTATTCATCTGTTCTGCTATATTTAGCTCCTCAGGTGGAGTTATTATTCTGGAAGAAAGTCAGGCTTATTTCAGCATAGCACGTTTGCAGAGGAAGCTTTTCCAGAACAGCTCTACCAGGGAACTTCTCCACATTTGCTGGTATTACTTCAAAGTGACTGAAAATCTCAGTCATTTAGCAGTTTTGGGAGCCCATCAGAAACAAACAGCTCCCTTGCTCCTAGTCTCACTAGGCACTTGTCGGCAGCTAGGCTGGCTGTAAGCAGGCACTGTGATAGAAGCAGCAATGTGCTGAACTGTTTTAAGCATCTCAGGAGGGATTCCTAGACTAAACTTTTGAACCGCAGTGGCAATTTAGGTGGGGAAAGCTTGTCCTACTGATGCCTGTGTTGTAACTGTTCTACACAGAGGACACAAGACTCCACAAAATGCAAAGCTATTCCCAATGGAAAATATCTCCTTCCACACCAGCCTGAAGTATATAATCCATTTTTGTTCTAAAAATTGGTCCCCATTATTGTCATAACATTCTTACTTTACTTATTCTAACACCTATCAAAAGTAAAAGAAATCAGAAAGATCTATTATCCTGCTCTGCAAAGAAAGAACTTAGAGTTAGGTTCTAGACAGACAGCTTCTTTCTGATTTGGATGTGGTTTAACCCCATACCTCAGGTGCTCTAACACATTAAACTACTAAGTTACTACTGGATGATTGGTTGTTCATACTTCCTATGGCATTTAAGCTCAGTCACGCTATCTGAAACCTCTTCTTAAAGCTCTACAATTTTAATTTTGCCTATTTCAGGTTAAGAAGTGTTCACAGAAACTAATCATGGTACTAACAGTGGCACAGAGAAAAACTGAAAGGTGGATGATGCAATCTGTTAAAGCACACAGTTGTTTGCTAAATTTATCCCTGTCCATGGCATAATGGCAGACTTTCAACAGACTTAGCTGCTTAAATCTTGCCTCATTTCCTCTGTGAATGATGAAGTCTCTATCCCATCTCCTGTTGGCTACTAGTCCTTCTGCAGTTTAAAGGCACACAAGGTGCCTATGTTTTTTTCCCAGAAAATCTGCCAGGTATCTGATAGTCTGCTTTAGACTTGCTTAGGACTTCCAAGTTTTCACAGCAGCAAATAGCCAGTCCCCTTATGGGATTGAGGGCTAGAGGACACCTCCTTGCCCTGCCCTTCAAGATTTGAATTGGAATGGCATGTTGGAGCACTCCCCTCAGATTAAGCCTTCTCACACAACACCAAGGAAGGTTCAAAAGAAAACCCTGTCTGACCTTTCCCCAAACACCCCATAACTCAGTGGTTAGGACAATCCACCAGTACTTTAGTAGGTTTAGATTTAATTCTATACTCTGTTTGCGAAGACTGGAGCTCACATCTCCCATTGTGAATTCTCTAACCATCGACCATATTGTATACACAAGGAGGGCTGTTGCAAACCTCTTTTCAAGCAGTTCCAGTATACTCGGACTAATGAAGTATTCATTGGGCCACAGACAATACAAGTGAGAGAATAAGCATGAGAACATTGCCTTGTGATTAGAACATTCCCCGAGGGAGGAAACATAAGTTTTGTCCCTGCTCTAATGTCTATTTAATGTTATATCATTAGATTATACCATATTATATCAATATACTTTATATTACATCTACACACATGTATGTAAAGAAAATGTGAAATAGTCATCAATGTGGGATCTGGGACCTGGGACCCAGATTTCTTCTGCTAACCTCGTCTTCAGGGGGTGTTTTAGTTGCTGTACTATGAAGTCATGCTTATTTTTGCACTCTCACTTGCTCTGGCCAATTAACATTAAATTATTCCAGCCAAAATAAAATATTATTGGTAGGATTTCAGGCCCTGCAGTCTCCTGTAACCTGGTGGTTAGCAATCCATGGACTCAGTGACTCTGGGTCAATGAGAGATGGTGTTCTTACCACCATGGTTTCTCCTCAGCAGTACCTGCCAGACAGCTTTGCAATGTGAGCTAGCATTTGTGGTTCCCATCCTCAAACACCTAAGTTTACTTCCATAGCATATGGGCAGTACTGCACGGGCCATCTAGGAACCTAATGCAAAACTGTAGATGCCATTACATTGAATTAACATTGGATGCTATGTTGCTGAGGTCTTTGCCTCATCCAACTCAAAGCTACCTGCTGAAGGCAACTCTATTAAGCCAAGCAAAGTCCTAAATTCTGGCCCATACTTTCTTCTTTTAATTTGATTTCTCAAGTTAAGCAGATCTGTGTCTAGCTAATAAGCAGATGGGCGAGTTCAGAGGAAAATTGAAGTGATAACGTTGCTAGGATTTTCAAAATTATTTCATAGTGGTTGCAATGTTTTAGGAAGGGGTATCTATAATCACACAGCTTATGAATCATGATTGACATTTCAAGGTTGTCAGTGTGAAAACTATCCGGTCTTTGACCTTGCATGGACATACATACACTGGTAAGCCAGGACCGACTTAATGCAGGTGGACTAGTTATTATGCATTTGTGATAGGTACGAAGAGCAGAACAAATGAGCGTGGCTTTAAAATAAATGACTTGCAGGACAAAGGCCATGCAAGATGAACATAAAAGTCAAGATAATAAAACCAGGCTTTAAGTCAAGTATGCAGAACTAAAGGCAAGGCTTATTCATCAGCCAGTAGTGCTCTGCAATAGAATATAAAGGCATCCCATCAGTGCTAGCTTCAGCTTAAAAAATACCCTGTTATGTTGCAGGACTAGAGGTGGTAAAACATAACCATTGACATATTTCTTGTGTTGCCAAAAGCAAAGTGGTACACATGACTATTCAGTAAAATCTGCAGGTTTTGTTTCTTTGTATCTACTTTGTTTTAGTTAAGACAGACTATATCAAAAGGTTCACACCTTTTGGAAGTTTTGGAACATCTAGCATGTAAGCAATTGAGATGGGGTATAGGGCATTACAGCAAGCACCTAGGCCAGATGCTGTGGTAGCCAGATTGTAGATGTCCATTGCCAGAAAGAAAAAATAGAGGTTGCTCCTAGTATCTAGTATCTGGTATCTACACAAGACAGCTGAAATTAGAAGCAGGGATGAATACTGGTCACTCTTTGAAAATATAAAACTTTTGGGGGTCTGGCCACAAGGTCTCTTCAAACAGACAAGTGTAACTTCATTTAAAAACTGTAAAAATGAGATCTTGAACAAACTGCAGCTAGGGCAATGGCTACTTGCATTTCCCTTAGCTTAGATACCACACACTTTTCTATTTCATTTCTAAGCTGTGTGAGAGCTATGAATCAGCCCTGCTATGAATACAATCTAACAAAGAGATGTCTGTTTTCTTATGGGGGAAAACATATGTCTTCCTACATCCTTCATGGTTAATGTTAACAACATTGTCTAATGCCAATAAGGATCTATAGATAGACAGATAGAGAGGGAGACATCTTTTGTAACTAAACATGATTACTTTAAACTTCAACTTTTGCAACAACTCTTACAAATGTTCTCCATCCATTGCTTAATCCGGGCTTCTGCATATTGCATATATTTCAAAATGTAAAAAAAGATCTTAAAATATCAAACTATCTCTGTACATAGAGGATAATACTGTTTTCTCACTTCAGAGAATGTTGATCTCTAGAACATTTTTCATTACACGTCAGCTGAGTTAGACTTGGTGATGCTACCCCTAACACCTGTAAATCAAAGGAAAGATGTGCAGGGCTGTGCTGCCTTGACGCCTCATCTCTTCTCTGACTGTCACATTTTCACCTGCTTGCTGTGTGAACACCGGTGGCTTGCTGACAACACAGCTGGTTGCAAGCTCAGTGCTAATCTGAGCTGGTCACAGATTCTGTGTCCTTTGAGCACTGATTTGTTTCCTGGCTCTGAGTCACTTCTCTGGTTCTGATCCTGCAGTGAGGTCATGGTGCAAGGATTTCAGTTCTGGACTAAGCCTGGATTGTCATTGGATCTACATCCCTTTATACAACTTACCTGTAGAAGTATGTGAAACATGCATTTAGTAAATGTATTATAAAATAAAATTTAATAAAACCTCTCCTCTCTTTTGGAAATGACTTCATATTATCATCACATATTAAGAACTTATTCATTTTCATCTGACACAACTATTCATACACTAAAAATACTGGAATATAGCACTCATATAAAATAGGTCTTTTTAACTGGATAAAATCAGCTGTCTGACCTAACCTGTAGTCATTGTAGTGAGGAGCCTTTCTTTCTTGTGAATAAGCCCTGGATGAATTGTGAGAAGAACTTTACAAACACCTTCTCTCTTTCTCTCTCAGGCACACACATATACACACACATACTCCTCACTTCACTTTTATTAAATGCAAATTTTATGGTGATTTAGGCTACAGGACTCATAACCCTAAACCCTGTGAAAAGGGAGTTTGACATTCTGCCCTCTGTCCAGCCAATGCATTATTTTTTATTACAGCGTAAACTTACCAGACATTTGGCCAAAATAATCTCATGTATACTTTGTTTAAAAATCTGCTGTGTCTATCTCATAAGGATATGCTACAGGCTGGTAAACCCTGCTTCAAAAGTCTTCCTACAGTCTTCTTTCACCTTGCAGATACAGCACAACACTTCACAATCCCTTCTCTTACACTATGGCCATGCATTCAGAGATCTGCTTGTAGGGGCAAACAGCTTATTTCACTCCCTGTATATATGAAGTCTTTAATTTCTTCATGCAGAAAGGAAAAAATCTTGTCTTGAGTACAGTGTGACTCTTTAATGCAGGAACATCTGTCTACCAGAATTTAAATCAAGAACAAAGCTCATTTATCACAAGTTCTACCAACACTAGCAGCAAACATATACTATGCTTCCTGTCAGTATGACCTTTATCTTCAAGTAAGAGAGCAACAAAACAAGAAAAGAACAAACACAAGTTCCTAGAGGAGAGCACAGCATGTCCTGCTTCTGCAACGCATTACAAGAAAAGCAAGAATAAAAAGCCTTAAAGAAAGACATCACAAAGGCAGATTCTGGGGTAAGGACTGACAAAGATAAAGAAAACAGAGCATTAAGCCTATCACACCATATAAAACATAGATTTATCTCTTTCAACAGCAGTTTTGGGACTTCCAGGAATCTTTATGCCACTGTTTTGTGGTAAACATCAACCAGTCACAGCTCAACATCACTAGAAGATCTGTTCTGGTGATTGCTGCCATTGTATAGGAAAACAAATTGGGGACTGAGGAAACCAGGACCTGGATCTATGCGGTCTCTGAAGCAGAAGACAAGTGTTGAAAAAAGGAAAGTAAAGAAAAAGGTAGAGACACAAAAAGCCACAAAAGTGTAACTAAAATCCCAAACACACAGGCAAGAAAAGGAGAAGCAGAGAGGAGAAAAAAGACCTACACATACAAAGTTAATCTCCAATTCAGAATTTTCCTTTTTTACCATTTTTTTTTTTTTTTTGGTGGTGGCAGGGTTTTCCACTGGTAGTTTTCTTTCAAGCAGAAGGTGCTCCATGTTCAGCCTGACAGAGTATTGTTTTAATACTGTGCTTTAAAACAGAGAGATGTACTTCAGTAACAAAAGGCTATGTCATCAGCTCAATAAGGAGACAAAAGGCAAGAAGCTAAAACAATATGCAAGAGCCTACCAAGACATGCCTTGCTGTGGTTATTGTTTCTTTATTTTCAAATATGCACAAGCCTCTGTGTACAACAGTGCACATGAGTACCTGATGTACAGAAGCTTTACTTGACAAGGCCACCTAAGCTGACATGTGGTTCCCCATTTTCAATATTAGAGTGCAATATCTAACACTCCCTCATGGCAGCTCTCTTCATCCTGATTTTGAGAGAAGTCACACTGGAGTTGCCACCTTCTCTCCTCTCATACCTGTATAAACTCACTTGGATTTTCCTGTTTATGACAGAATCTGAGTCTATATACCCTCAAAACAATTAACACAAACCTTCTATAGCTGGAGGCTCTGGGGGAGGAAATGTGTGCACAAGACAAGGTTCCTAAGTAACCTTATTTCTGGAAGTACCACCAACTCAAAATTGCTCTTTGCCACAAACTCTTCGACAGTTCTGGAAAAAAAATCTACATTTTTAAGTATCGAATTATACATTCAGGACACTAACTTCAGGATGCTCTTCTTCTGGGTCTTGAGCCAGTGAATACTAAATTTTACCTTTGATTATCACACTGCAGCCCCTTGGTCTTGGGAGGCACAGAACTCAACTGCATGGGCTGAGCATCATCTTAAGTGTACACAATTGTGGCATTTTGAATTTCCCTCCATTTTGCAGATATAGCACCAGACATAGTCAGTCTCAAAGCTTTAGTCAGAACAGGTTCCTACAGAAAATTGAAAGCTATAGATTTACATTCAGCCACAGGGAAAAAAAAAAAAAGCCCATACACTGTGATAAACTTCACTTTTTGCACCTACTCAGTGTCAACACCTGTTTTGCTCCAGGGTTTTGGAAAAACAATGACCTACTTTAATAGTGCTACAAAAGTTATTTATTTCTACATAAATGATTTCTTTTAATTTTATTTCATATTATTCAACTCAAGCTGTTTCTAGTATATATCTATAAAATACTGTGGGTAGAAAGAGAATCTCTGATGAACACATACTAGTGAGTTCTAGAAAGGCAGATAATTTCCTTCACTTAATAATAGTTTTCTTTCCTCTTGGCTGCAGACTTTCATAACTAGCACCATGCCAAACATTCGAAGATTGGATTATGGCCTGTCGTACTTGATTATTTTTGTCAGCATGCTGACCCAGGGTGCCCTTTTCTTGTGTTGCTCCTTCTGTTTCCATTTTTCATGTCATCCAGCTTTTCATCTTGTCAATCAGCTTTTGACTTCCTGATTAAAGTGTCTGTCACAGGAGCAGCCTGGTCTCCAGTCAGTTGTTTAATTTGTTCCTCATGGCATCCAATTGAGTTATTCATCTGGCCCAGCTGTTCCCAAGTGCTTCCAGCATCACTTTTTCATGTGTTTGGGTTTAACCTCTATATCTATGTACAACAGTGTGAATTGTTCCATTCATTCTGTTGACTGTGGATTGCTTTGCCTTCGTCTAATGCCTTGACATTGCTAGGATGGCTGCTACTGTATTCTGCAGCTTAACCAGCTGAGAGAAAAGCAGTATTTCACCCTGGTGTTATGGTAACAAGTACAACTAAACAGACTAGTCCTCAAGTATTATAGCAGGCCCAATTTTTAACAATTAGGAAAGTGCAATGGAAAACTCTGCTCTCAGAGATTTGAACCCACCCAAAAAAATTATGTTGATGACGCTTGGCAGGAGGAGAGAAACATTACTTTGCCAGGAATTTTTAGCATTCACTTGAAATCAGTTCACTTCATTATCATGAGGGATGTTTCCTCAGTGCCAAGTCTAGGCCTGGTATAACCCAGCCATAATTCCCAGTGACTTATGTGGGAGTTGCACAAGCTCACAGCAGGGCTAAATTTGGTGATCTGACTGAAATCATACAGGCATCCAGTTGGAACAATGGAATTTAAATCAATTCAGTGTCATCACAGTAAAATGCTCAAATCTTGTTGTGTTGCTGTAATCACTGCTTTTCAGAGAGAATTAGGGGAGAAAGATTAGCATTAAATTCTGACTCTACTCCATGATTTTTTTCCCTTTGGAATAACAACTGATATGCCTCAGTTTCTCTACACACATTACATCAAGACAAAGGAACAATTGCTTATTAATAATTCAAAGATGAAAAATGCTGAGTAGTATTATTTATGATTACTGAAAGCTAATGGAATAAAGTAGAATGCTGGAATAGTTATGAACTTTGTGTTATGGGATAGGAAGGCATTTTATGATAACCAACTTCAGTTTTTGACTGAAGTCAAGAAAAGTCCACGCTATAGGGCATGTGCTGATTGTTCTAGAGTTTGGGAAGAATCCTTTTTTTCTCCCAACTGCTCTATTGTTTCATCTTCTTTTCCTGTCTCCTACTGCATCACAAAGTATTGTCATTTGGTAATGGCAAGATGACTCAATGACCTTTCTCATATGAGGAATTACCTGCTTCAGTGTGAAAACATATTGCATTTATGTAAGTTTCATCTGATAAAGGTGTAGAGCAGAAAACTTGATCTCAAGCTGGGCAGATTTTCAGCAGACTGCAGCCTTTTTTCCTATTGTACTAACATTCATTTCTGCACAGACTCATCAAGACTCAAAGTGCTGATTCCATAGCGCTGTGAGGTTTTAGCAGAGTTTTATATACCAGAAGAATGTTATTAAAACAATATTAACTCAGTCAAGTTCCTGCTGGATGCCTGTCCACATCATAAAATCTCTAGCTTGACTGGCACTCACTGGCACCCGGATAGGAACTCTCAGTGGGGAAGCCAAGGGCTGAATGGATCTGGGTCCTGAAGTGCCCTTTCATCCCCACAGGTGGTCCTTCTAGCTCAGAAGTGAGGTACACTCTTGGAGCAGTACCATACCTGTTCTGGGGCTAAACAAATGACTTCAGCTTTCATCACCTTCATGCCAAAACTTTTCAAGACTTACTCTTTTCTTCTTTCTTTCTTTCTTTTTTTTTTTTTTTAATAAAAACTGTAAACTTTTGTTAAGAAAACTGCATTCTTTCCAGCTGTAGTTTTTACACTTACTTAGAAAACGGGGACATATAAGAGAGGATTGGGAAGTATCTCCAGCAGCATTTGGGATCTAAAAGATTCCCACTTTCCTTATGCTTTCTCACTGAATTTGTAGAAGCAGCCACAGAACCCTTTCAAAAAATGCAGTCTGGCTTTAATTACCCTTAAATGGCTTCCATCCTACTGGAGATTGGTTTGGGATGGACTGTTTCTGAAAAACACTGCTGTGAAATGCATGCTATTTGGAATGAGTTTGCATTTTCTAATCTCAAAATATTTTAAGAATGGGTTAAAAAATATGGCAGAAGAGAATGAAGATGTTGATTTGGCCTAGTAAATGTGAGCTTTCTATTAGTATCTGAGACTCTCCTGGGTGCAAAAATGGAAAAAGGAAGAGTTAGTTCTGAAAAATAAGTTGCATCCACATTGCATAGCCATATGCAGTGCACCTGTCAAATTTCAGGCTGTGCAGTTAGTCCTGCTGGAAACCTTGCCCTGAGTCCCCTGAATCTGGTCCCCTCTTATATTTTCCACGAGCTTAACTCCTTCTTGGTTAGTCAAGAAAATAATTGCACAATGTCTCAAATCTGCCCTTCCCCCAGCTTCTTGTATCATAAAATAACTCCAGGCGCAATATGTTATGCAAGTCTGCAATCATCCCTCTAATTTCTTATAAAAGATATGACCTTGTTATCAATGAAGATATTTTTAACGTACTGATCATCTGAGCTAAAAACCTCATGGATAGAAATGTAAAACACATCCTAATCTCTCTTAAAGCTCAACTCCACATTGGTTACACTCAATTCAAATTCTACATGGTTTTCTTTGCAACCAAACCGAACCACGCTACTTTCAAGATACATGAAATATAAGCTGAAATTTTGGGATACAGACATAATCTTGAGAGGTTATGCTACAATGGGGATGTGCTGACTTTTCTAACACCTGAAAATGAAATTTGGCTGGCAGGCACATATCTATTAGAAAAATTCTAAACATTTGTACGGTATGATGCCCAAATCAGAATGAGCTATTCAATTCCATTTCTGGTTCATAACCTGAGCTGACTCTCTTTATACATAAAGGATTACGTAGTTGTCAGACTGTGACACCTTTTGGTTTCTGTATTTATGCGCTGTAATTTTAATAATTTGGGAAGCCATTTTATTCTCAAAGCTCAACATGGACTGCAAAAGATGTATACTCATACTCTTTCAGAGGTTTTACATTTATACTCTTTTTCTTTCAGTTTTTGTTTTTTTGGTTTTTTGTTTTTTGTTTTTTTTTTTTTTTTGTTCTCAGCCTAAAGAAAGGTCACACCAAGTGATGCTATATATATTGTGCTCTTTATGTACCTAACAGTAGAGTGTCTATGCTCTAAGAAGACAGAAGATCTTCAGCCCCTCATTCCTTTTATGTTTGATGTCTTCAAAAAGTGACTGAAATATCAATATGTTTACTGAACATAGAGGAAAGATTAATTCCCCCAGGGTGAAGTAACTGGGTTTAGGATGGCTTACAAGACACCTCCCCTATGCAAGAGGACGAGCTTCAGGGCACATATAAATATGCATCATATACACAGTCACCCTCCCAGCCAGAAGAAATGCATGTGTTTAACAAGCACATTACAAATGCAACCTGGTTTAGCTTCTGCTGCACAAACAACTCCTGCTATTAAGCAATGCTGATAGCCAATTAGCTCACATTTTTTTCATGTTGAAGGAGCAAATATGGGCAGGTATTTAACCCCTTTAGTGTCCTTGGGCCATTAGCATGCCTAACACTGGACAAACTGTAATTGTAATCCTCTCAGATACAGTTTTTCTTGTTATATTAGGAGGTGATAAAATGAAACAGCACGATTGAATATTGAAAAGGCTGGATAACTTTATGAGTATTGCTACTACTAATAGCCACCTTATGTTTAAGTGAAATCTTTTGCATGGGAGGATCTAAAAACTTCTCAATATGCATATAAGGATAATTTCACTTATCACTGAACTTTTCTGAAGCAACCCTGGTGTGTAAGAGGAAGACTCCATTAGATGCACAGCAAGCCTGGCAATCAGTGGAGATGCTAGTGCTACTCTATAACCTGTACAGTGGGACCTTTTTTGTGACAGGAAGGTAATATTGTGTGATCTTTCCCATACCATAAGCCACTATGGTGGTTCTAGAAGTTGTCACTGAAAGATGCTTTATACTTCTTTGTATTCCCTGAGTACAGGCAGAGGCTTAAGGCTACACTCTTGTCCTCATATTTCATGTCTCTTTCTAAAGCTATACAGAATAAATATTATACATACAATATTCATATTCTTCCATCTTCTCTGCATTTAGTTTCAACACACTATCCCATAGTTACCTATTGCAGTGCTGGACTAGGTGATATTTTAATGCACTCATTTCCATTTAAAATTCTACTGGAAAAGTGTGAAATATCCTTTTTTGTATGTGTGTGAATAGAGCCTTTAATGCTCAAGTTTAAATGAATGGTGTATTTTTTGGCTAAGTGTCAAAGACTTAACAGAACTTGTACTATAGTCTTCTCACAGGAAAAAACAAATAGTTTCACACTGAGGTATTTGGAAACAGGTGTGCCGAACAATTACAGAATGTTACAGCTCTTGGAAGCAGTGCTCCAAGAAATTAAGGTCTAAAAATGTACGGTAACACTATCACATTGACAAAATATCTAGTACTGAATCCCAGTGGGCAGGAGAAGAACTTACTGGAGCTCAAGGAGAAGATGTGATCACTATTATGTCAGGGCATAAAGCAGCTAGAGTTGTTGCCAACAGGTCTGGAAGGAAAACAATAGAAAAGCTTCACTTGGGATGTAGTTTGGAACAAGAGATCACCACTGTTCACTCCCACTCTCATGGCCACCACCCTGCTTCAAGCAGCAAAATGCTTTCCTGGCCACTCTCAGCAAAGTGCCTGGTGGAGCCATCACTGCTTATTTAGCATGCAGCTACATGGATCTGCAAAACTGAGTAGCAATGTTTTTTGCCAATGCTCCTTTTCTTAAGCATGCACTTCTTTTTCACCATATAGCCATCTCATTTCAATTCTCTGTCGAAAATCACAATCTTTCCATGTTTCTCTTCCTTGGATATGATGTAAGTCAGCCAAACTCTTTCATGAAAGTTCTAAAGCCAAGAATTCACTCCCACCTCCTGATCTCTAACAAACATCCAGACGCAATAGTAAGCATTTCAGGATTGTTATACATCCACAGAAAGCAATCAAACCTTCAGTCCAGCCCCCTGAAATGTTCTGCTCTTACAAAAGTGATTTTTGTCCCTGGGGACATCTTTACTGCAAATCTTTACCAGGAGCTCTTATTTTGCACTTTTCCACTTTGAGACAAATATTCACAGAAATTAGAAGCAGTCTTGTCTATCAAGTCTGATTTATCTACTACCTCAAGACAAGGTGACACCACCCCTTCACCCCCCATATCCACCATCTTACATGTGCAGTGCTTCCATGTGGCACAGAGGGGAATTCCTCCCTGAATCTCTCTGCATTCAGGTTATGGCCCTATCATTATTTTAGTCTGTGTAGCTACACATTTTATTACTGGTCACAAAATTATTCCTCTCTATTTTCAAATCCAGCCATACTGTTTGACCTTGTGACCTCCAGTGGCAGCAGATCCCGGAGACAATTTGCCGCCTTTGCCAAGACTGTTACAGAATGTTTAATGTTGAAGGATGAAAACGCATTATCCCACCTTTGATGTTTAAAGAGAGGGGAGTGACCTCAGGACCTTTCTGCATATTATACAGTGTAACACATTTGTATGCTCTCTGCAGGGCTGGCATGTCTCATTCAAGGTCAGCTCTGCCGCACTCTGGTCCAGCAACCTCCCTCCCAGAGTTTTCATATTTCAGTTACAAACCAAGTTGCTAAATTGTGAAGACAAGGCAAGCAAATAAGCAGGCAAATGGCAAACAGAAAAAAACACTCATGCTTCATACTGCTGTTGTGTTCCTCTGAAAAGATAGCACCCTACATGCATGGACCTGAATGAATGTCTGCAAAAGTAGGCCAATGACTTCAGCCCCTGTATCAACAGGGCTCTGAAATGGATGCATGCTCGCAGAAGATGAGGGAAGAAGTAATTTTACGGGTATAACTGCAGAGACAGAAGTGCAAGTTTGTGATGTATATCAGGAGAATCAGACTTACAGAACTTGAGGTGTGGAAAAGAATTAATTTGACCTAGAATCACAAAGTTATTGAGCAGCACAGTAGAGAAAACAGCATACATCCCCTGGCTTTCAGTCCTCTCCTCTCTAGTTGCTTGGCATCACTACTACTA
>JBCJKH010079459.1:0-20668 GCA_039877255.1 Loriculus beryllinus
CACAGCATATATAAAGCCAGTGACTTCTGCTGGGAATGAGTCTGTGGAGGGAAGGCCTTTCCCAGAAGCTGCTGTAAGTACTCTGACTTTCATACTTCTTGCAGCTAATCTCTGTCACTTGGCTGAGTCTCATCTACTGCCTCACTCCACCACCTAGCTCAGCTATTTTTCTTACACCCCCTGCTGCAAGAACCACCCTGCATCACCCTTCTCCTTGGGTCAGCAAAATGCAGTTTTATCTGTACTGCCAACTGATTTTAAGCCAAACTGCCAAAAAAGCTGCATGTACTGCCCAGACCATTCAGTTTCAGGGAATAAAAGCAGTTTCACTTAAATCTATTCCCTTTCACCCCAAGCTAGTACCCCAGTGGAGTAGCAGAAATCTAATTACACATAACAGCTGAACAAGGTCAATAATACCAGCACAGCTGCCTCTGTATCAGTCCTTGCTTCCTCATCTCCCACCTTGGTTATCACAAGGTGCTAACATGAGTGCAGCACTCACCAGTGGCTCCAGATAGCTGAATCATTGCAGTTAGGACATGACTGAGCCAGAAGGGATGCAGTGGGAATGCTGTTATTCCCACATCCCACTAGTGTTATGTAGCTGGGAGCGAGCTACCTACACCCAGCTGTGCAGATATGGATCTCCAGCCTCTTCAGCACCCTGGTAAACTCATTCAAAAGCTACAGGACAAAATACAATTACAGTTAAAAATTAACAAGTATGATACTATGCACAGCACTTGTCATTTTTCCTTCTGCTAGAACAGTGCTCAGAACAGGCTGAGATGAACAGGATACATGTGGGTCAGTGCCTGCCTAAAAAGGCCAAGATCTCACCTAGGAACTTTCAGAGCTAAAGCAAAACCAGCAATCCATTACCTTGGCTCTAGAATAGGCTGTTGACCCTGTCTGTTCCCTAACATCACTTCACAACTGAAAGGAAATAAAAGAATGAGGGGATTAAAAATACATCTTTGAACTTCTAAATCCCAGTTCTTCCTTCTAGTCCCTCCGGAAAACCAAGCCACTTGCTCAGGAACATCTCACCAACAATGGTCACAGTTCGAAAGCGAAAGGCCCTGACCATGATATCAGCCTCACTTTATAAGGCAGCACCATCCCCACAGCAGCCAATTGCTCCAGCAGGAGGCTGGAGGCAGCAGATAAGCCTTAGCCAGGTGATAGGGATCAGCTGCCCAGTTATCAAGGGAGTACCAAAAAAAAAAATCAAATAGATTTTGATTTAGTAGTTCCAGCTTTTCATATATCCTGGGAAAACAGAAGGACCAGGGAGGGGGAAGGGAGAGAGAGGAGTCTTTTACAGGGTGTTATGATGTCAGATCTTTTTAGCAATGAATTTCTAGGTTAAGCAGTTACTGAGACATGCGGCTGCAGAGAACTGCAGTCAGCGCAGGCGTCCGTAGGAGGAAGCTGAAAGTGGTTGAAGAAAGGCAAAGCATAGCGCATCTAAGGGCTGCAAACCCTGCCTGAAGTAAGCAAGATACAGGATAGCAATGACAGTCACCCTCAACAGGCACAGAAACAACAGCAGCACTATACCCTCAGAGAGTCACTACTTGCAGTATTACAACTCAGCCATGTGATTCAGGTGATAAGTTAACCTAGTGCTTCTCCCAGATGTGACCCAAGCCTTTGGGGTGCAATTCCATCTAAGTGTCCATTGGCCTCCATGCTCTATGTCCAGCTCTAACTCTTCGGCAGGAGCAGATCACCACCGGTGGATTAGATCAACAAACATCAGCTGTGTTGCTGTTTTAAGTCCAGAGGCAAGCAGATGAAGATAACAGACTGGATTTCAGTGCCAGCAACAGAACAGGCAATGGGTGGCAACAGCCAGCCAGCCAGAAAGCAGTAGACAGTGCAGCAGAAAGGAGATGATCCTTTGATTACACGAAATTTGACCCAGTAAGCTTGGGATTCAGGTATAATTCTGCTCTCAGCAAGGACAAGGGATTTACATTTGTAAATCTCTGTATATTCAGCTAAATATTAGCACCTCTGGCATAAGCTTCCAGTCAGAAGTTTTGGAAGCTGCAGCCATTTCAGTCACGAAGAATCTTTCACATAGCATATAAAAAATATTCTTTAACACACCATGGCGTGCAATTAGGCTTACAACCAAAACTTACAGGAATTTAAGTTGGAGTTTTCCATGGCATCATGGGATCAAGGGCATAAAGAAGGCCAGCCACTGGACTCCTTTTCCTGGTCCCTTGGCAAGTGCCAGCAGGATCTCACCTCTGCTGCTCAGCTCACAGAGCACTGTGCTGGCCTGCACAGCACCTGGGGACAGCATCCAGCCCCGTGTGGACTGCACCAAGAACCAGTGACATGTGATCTTATGTGACTCAGGCTCGAAGAGGGAGCCAGCATCTCCACTCTGCTGCAAGAGAGACTCATGGACCACTCTTCCATCTTCAGCAAGCTACACACTGTATCTGTATTCCTGTAATCTACTTCCTAGCTTCATCTCCACCCCTGTTAATTACTGTTACAACAGGAGATTTTCTGGCCTGTCACAGAATGGCCTTTCTTATTAGGCAGGAAAACAGGAGGAGATAGCAGGCAGGACAACACACAGAAACTGCCAGAGATGCTCTCTCCTTTCTGCATGGCGCTATGCATGGGTTCCCCCCTTGGCTGGTGCAAGACAGAAGGTGGAAAAGCTGCAGTAACTGGTACAGAGCTCCCAGCCTTTGGGTATCCACCCAGTCCCTTAGGAGGGACTGAGGGCCATGGGGCTGGGATGCTGGCTGTACCAGTAGCATCAGGCATCTTGTCCGATGCTTCCTGCCAGGTACTGGGTGAGGAAATCAACTACAGGGAGTCTGGATTGAACCCACCTTCTCCTAGGGAATGACATAGGGCAAAAGGGCTAGGTCTGGCAGGAGCTCTGAGTTATTCTAGACTTTTCCGCATCAGCTGCTCTCAAGGACAATTCAGTCCAATTTCAGATATATCTGCTATTGAAGCAAACTTTAGCTCTGGTGTTGGTTGGTACCTTATATAAATCTGCCTTTTGAAATAACTGGTCCTCCCTGAATCAGCTGAGCAAGACCATGACATCCTTAGGCAGATAAACTCACTCTTTTCAGTTAGGACCTGCTTCCTGGCAGCCTTTCCAGACTCAGATTTTAAGCACTTCCTATTGAACAAAACAGGTTATTTAAATGGAGAAAAAAATGTAAAAGCAGAGCTCTCTCCCCAGCTCATTGTCTTTGGAAACACAGGACTGGAAGCTGCTGTCCCAGAAGACTGAGCTGTCCTTATCTGAGGCACTCTGTTAAAAGACTTGGAATCACTTATTAATTTAGTGAAAGCTCCTTAATTTTGATTCTTTGTCTGCATTAATTGATTTGCTATCAATAACCTGCATTGATTAGGCCTCCAGACCTGGCAGCTGCTGAAGATGAAGAGACAGAGACTCTCTTTCAGAGCAGGAGCTCAAAGCCTGAAATGATTAAAAAGCACCAAAACGGCTGATAAAGGAAAAAAAAAGTGTCATTCTTCTTCCATGCGAGTATGAAACCATGAGCAGTTAACCCTTTTGTACCTAAAAATGTGCTCAGGTCTAAGGTATTTGTGTAACCTACAGCTATCTATTAGATGCAATCCATTTTGCCATTTTAATTAAAATATTACTGATGTACTGAAATACCTGACAGGATGAGAGTGGAGGGAAGATCTTATCTGCTTCATCCACAAAGAGAACTCAGGCAGGCTGGCCAAGTCGCACTCCCAGATCCCTTCCAGCAGATGGCAATGTAAAGAGCGGTTGAGGAAGTCAAATTTAATTTGCAGCAGATCCAAACCAAATGCAACAGTAAAATTTAACAGTCATCATTCTGACAATAAAGTTTTGAGGGCTGAGAATGGATTGCTAGTCTAAAATGCCAGGAAACCATTAGCCAAAATAGCTATCTGTCAGAGAGGATGCTGTCACACGGCTCTGAGCTGTTCTTGATTCAGTATGTACCTCGCACGAGCTGCAAGAAGGGCAGAAGATACGGATGTCCACATGTGCTATTCCTACAAGAGAAAGTCACTGTCTAGGGAGAGCTCTCAGGCCACCCAAGAAAGGATGTTTCAGGACATATATTAGTTACAGTGTCAGACACAGCTACCCTGTGTGCATCTGCAGGGTGTGGGGGAAATCACAGCCAGTGCACATGGGGTCTCAGGAGGCTTTGACTGCTTCAGATTCCAGATCTCCAGCAATGGCTTGCTAAACAGCACAAGCCCAGGTATTCACTCTAACTCCAAATCTGAATTAATCCAGATGGCCACTACCCACCAAAGCCACTTGGCACTTTTTTCATCCAAGCTGTGTCAACAGCCCTGATCACCACCCAGGAGTGATTGTGACAGTGCAACCCCTAACAGCACATCTTCCTACACCTGCACTTTTCCTCTCAGAACACACATCACTAGGAAAAAAACTCATGTCATTCCTCTTACAGTGTGTTCAGTGGCACCACAGTGTGGATAAGGTATGGCACAAAGGAAGAGACAGTTTTTCTGCCCTGCAGAACAAGCTATCAGCTGCTGCTCCAGCAGAACCATGTTGGACAACGTTTTGAGAACCCTACACAAATGCAATGTGAATTATAAGCCATAGTTGAAACACGTCCTGCCTGACAGCTTCCAGTTCACAGAGCTGAGCTTCTGCAGAGGGAAACCAACATCAACACAAACTGTACTGAGCTTCCAGAGTTCTGTTTTGACAACAGCATACAGCTACCAGTACTTTAAATCCCTTCCAAAGCATCTCTGCCTCTCTTCCTCATGTGATTGGTTTTAACATCCCTCAGCCTGTCTAGCATATTTTGCTATTCCTTCCTTTCTTTTTCTCCCTGTACACATTACAGGTGAGCACTAAATATCCCTCATGTTTATTTACTGCATGTGTCCTGCGCACACCCAGAAATCCCAGAAAAATGAACAAAATTTCTAAGTTTTACCTATACAAAATTTGTGGGAAAACAAGGAAGCGAGTTGGCATCCTGGCTCTGGCCTCACAGCGCAAGGAGGGATGCGCTTCCGAGTGCTCAGGCTCACAAGCAGCTCTGGAAATGGCGATTTACCTTTCTCCAGGAACCCAGCCTCTGCCACAAAGCAGAGTGTGTGCTGGGAAGGAGCCATCTTTCACATCACAGGAGAATCAGCCCACCGAAATGAAAGAGTCTGCATTTTCAAAAAGTCCCTTCCTTTTAGTACAGAAACTATGTCAGCTTGTGTGTCCTCCACAGATTAAATGTGGATAATGGTTAGGACAGTTGAGCACTGGAATAGATTGCCCTGGGAAGTTGTGGAGTCTCCATCATTTGAATTTTTCTGAACAGGCTAAACAGTCATGTGTCAGAAATGGTTTAGGTATGAGAAGCCCTGCCTTGGGGAGCAGAGGAAAAGGAAGAAATGACCTCATAAGCTGTATTTCCTATTTCTGCATTTTAAATATCTCCCCTATGGACTGCAGAATCTCTACTTACCCCCTCAGCTGACCACAGCACATCTTATCTTAAGCCCTGGTGTTCCATGTCTGTGTGTTACTAGAACTCCATTACTACAGTAAGGGTGGCCTTCTTCATGCAGTGCTTCAAGATATCCCTTCACAACAGTTTCCTACATTTACAAAACGCTGAGGGATGGAAAGCACAATGCTGTAAATACATCCGAATCTCCATGTTTTAAAGAACCACTTCTATTCCTACTTTTAGCACATGACTAGTAGATCAAAGTAATTGAAGGCTTTCTCTGGTATCTCCCAGATACTAACACCGGGTGTACATGTATCACAGTGATGTGCACAGTATGAGAGCGAGGGAGGTAAATTCTTTCCACCCACAAAGAACAAAAATAGTCTAAAATAAGTCATTCAGAATAAAAGCTTAAACCCAAGCAAGAACAAAAGCAAAGGCTCGGGGAAGTGGAGTCTGCACCCGCTGCTTATTTTAAGATCCTGCCCTGACTTTTTAGACATTTAAAGCTGCAATGCAAAGAAAATAAAATCTGATCAGGAATGTTATATAGCCTGCTATTTCCAAATATCAACTCAGGATCTTCGAAGCAATAAAGATTCAATAACACTCCACAGACGCCAGTTCTGAAAATCCAAAGAGAAAAACTGTAACAATTAAGGCCAGATACAGAAATGTAATATACATTGCACAGATGTTTTATGTCCCTGCAATTATATATATGTCCTCAAAAAAATAAAAACACGACCTTCATTAACTCAACATTACAGTTGTTGTATATTCCACATGAAAAAGAATCAGCAGAAGTGAAGGAAAGCACTCATCAAGATAGCATCAGCATCCAGGCTAATCACATACACATTCCAGAAAATTAATTTCCGACATGTTCAGATCCTGGCCTTCCATGAGTAATTATTACACAAATATTTCCAGTGATGCCTCTTCAGTCTCACAAGATGTATCTAAAGTAAATATTTTTGGCGTGAAATTGGCAGCATAATTTTACACACCTACTGTTAAGCAACACGCATACATCCTTTGGGCATACACACATCATATAATCGTTTATGGAGAGCCCAGACCAGCATCTGCAAGCCTATTAGGAAATGTAAGTTCATCATCCATTAATGAGAAAATCTCTGCTGAGGACACAGCCTCCGATGCAGACTATTAATTCCAACCTCAGCACCTTAAGACCACTTGCTAAGACCCACAGGCAAACCAGCAATCACATAGTAGGCTGTACTTAAGAGGCATGCATCTGAGTGTGACTGTGGGGAGGTGGATATGTATATTACCCTGCCAACATATTAATACTGTCCAACACTCCTGACTTGCTGGTAGACAGCAGTAACTGCAGCAGCAGCAGGCAAACTGAGCCACAGAACATTCCCATTTTCCAATGAGCAATGGTGAAAAGCATTCAATTTAATCTTCAGTCATTTTACTTAGTGATTGGTTTTTTCAACCTATAGCCCAGAAATTCTCTTCTTCAGAGGCAGAAGGATCCCAAATTCCATTGTTCCTGGAAGGTTTTTTTCTGACCCAAGGGAGAAATTGGAGGGAAATAATTACATTTGATAACAACTGGTTTTCCTTTCCTGGTATCCCACCTGGTGTTTGCAGAATCACTTGCTCCAGAACCAGCCTAACCCATAGCAGTGTTCAGCTTTAACAGCAATTTAACTGCAAGACCTCTGACTGCTCAAAGACTCAGAGGCAGAGCAGTAATGCACACTATGTTTAGCTTTCCTCTCCAGCAGGTGTTTAAAACAGCTCACAAAGGTATTTACACACCTCAGTTTAGCTTGAGCTCCAAAAAGAAGGTAGTCAGCTAAGCACCACCCAGCTCTGAGCTTGAGCTTCCAAATACAATAAAATGATGTCTTTTTGAATTTTGGCAAGTGGTAAAAATCCAAGTCTATCAATTCTGATGAATAATCTGCTTTGAGCTAAAACCCAGTGCTGAACTGCAGCTTCCCTTAGCGTTAACATTATGGATAGACTAGCAGAGACTACATCTCACCACACAAATTAGGAGGGGCAAGCACTAGGTATGCAGATGATGTATTGCTGTTGCATCACCTTTTGTTTGATTAGTGATTACAAATTAACCGCCTCCCTGCCCAAGAAATGAAATCCAGTAGAGTCCTTCTGAAATAAACATGGCATTTACATATATTCGCCTAAAACCTATAAAATACTTCGGTCTCCAAGCAGCATAGTGCTAATAGTCTTTGTATATCATTTGATGCTATCCCCATGCACAGCTCGTTAACCACTAAATTCTTTCTACCATCCATCCAACAATCTAACACACATGTCCCCCACAAAGCAGATGCAAAACACTACTTCAATCAAAGGTAATAATAAAGGAACTTGATTGGGTTAATGGAGTGTCATATGGGGGTGGTGTGGTCCTTAAGCCCATGCTCTCTCTCCCCCCCCCCCTTCCTCCTCCCCTTTGGTTTCCTCTCATATCAATCCTTTCTAGGGAGTAGGGGAACAGCAGCATGGAAAGGAAAAAAAGTCAGGCTTGTTAACAGATCTGACATTTGGGGATGAGAATGCTATTAGTCACTGTCACTGAGACAAGATCAATAAAAACTTACAGAGATCACATTTTCTTATGTGTACAAATTCCAGGAAACACTGACAGCCACACCAGCATCACGATACCGAAATAAATCCAATGCTTTTCCTCCCTTGAGTTTTTACTTTTGTCTTTTCATCCTGCACAACAGAGCTTACAATGGAGATGTTGCTGAGTGTCTCCTGTGACTGTGTGCACTGATGCTTTCCACTGACTCCAGCAGGGTGCTGTGCTTTATACATGCAGGGTTTGGGATATGGAAGGTTTGACAGGATAAGCAAAGGGAGAAAAAAGAAAAAGTATTTTGCTGTGATCAGTGCTCAGACTCAAGGGAAGGGGACAGAAAAGTTAAGAAAGCTACAGACAGCACAGTTCTGTACATTTCCATGTTTGCTTTGTTTCTTGATCACTGTGCAATTAACTCCTGCTCCTGGGTGCTGTGGGTCTCACATGGGGAATGGAAGAAGTGTCTTCTCACTGGGGTGCTCATGCCTTTTGCTTGCTTTAGGCCCTTTATAGCTAGACTCATCTGTAATGAGGCAAGAACAGCTGCCCTTGCTTGTTGAAAAAGGCACTGTTTCCTGCACAAAACCCCATCCCTCTGTAGCACAGGAGAGAGGATACTGCTTATGACAGTGGCCTCCAGACTCTTCCTACAGAGCCTCAGCAAAAACCAACCCCATTAAAGTAACACAGCTCATCTGCTCTCCTCAAAAGTCTGCTCCTTCCCTCAGACCAAACAGTCTGCCACTCAGAATAACATGGTTTTGTTCGTGCTTATTTTTAGGGTAGAGCTGAACTAGTGGTATCAGTCTAATGGACTGGTCCTAATTACAACAAATTCACTGGAGAGGAAAGGAGCATGAAAAAACTCTCCAAGCATACTCCCTAAAACAGCACTGTCAAATCTCACCTATTTTACCAGGGACTTAACTGTACCTGAGGCTTTCACTGAAGTTCCAATGTCTGGATAGCATAAACAGCAATTTCACTTTAAAATAATGATTTCTAGAATATTTAATTGAAAAAGAGCACGTAGCGTGCATGTCTTTTATGCTCAAAACCCTTAAACATATATACTGCTGTGGTTTTATAAACATGCACGTTTGTAAAGATCAGAGATTTCAAGTCTGTATGTCGCTTTTAGGAAAGCTAGCACATAACGTTTTGATGCAAACACCTGCTCCAGATTAATATTGCTATGAAACCCTCAATCGTTTTCTGTTCTCAGGGCACATCACTGCCTGAGCTACAGCTTAACCTCTCTTGATGAAATAGCCCCAAATGGAGCAAAGGAAACCCATTCACAGCTAAATCAAATAGTGAGCATTGCCAGAGCACACACAGACAACCAGTTACTCCTAGGAAGTGAAGCCTCAAGATGCTGCTTGAACAAATGGCTTTCCTGGGCTTCTAAAATGGTAACTATGCACATGCTTATTATTTACATCCAAGCTGGTTAGCATGCCTAATATTTCAGAAGACACATTGTGCAGTTCTAATACAACCTGAGCAACACCCTATATTTCACTGTTAGGAGGTACCAGAACAGCTGAACAATACAGCTCTTTCTGTACATATTGCTAGCACATTCAAAGCTGGGAAATACTTTGTTGCTGTTTGCTGCAAACATGCTTTTCTTATCCACAAAACCAGCAATAAGCATGATGGGTTACACTGCCCTAGAACCTTATAGCCCTTTCAGGGCACGCAACACCTATCTCTTCTAGTTCAAAGAGTGCTGGCATATCCACAATTCAGAGAGCAAGTAGAAAATTAAACACATTTGTGAGTTAAGGCTACAACTCCGAGCTTCCTCCTGGCCTGACACTGTAAAATAGTTCTGTTCTTTTTGTTACAGAGGTGCCAGCTATTGCAAATTAAGAAGCTTAGTGATACAAGACGAATAGGATACAAATGTGAAGGACATTCTTAATTAATATAGAACATTATAAATGTGGCAAGTATTATGGTTTTATAGACAGTTTTTTCATACTAGCCAGGATAAAGAGCAGACACATTGCCAGAATAACACTTAATATTAATTAGACCCTTCTAATCCCAGAAGATGTTACCTTAAAGCATACACCCCTCCTTTAGGAGGCTATACATTACCGTAAGGCAGGAACTTAGAGGCAGGGGTGCTTTACAGCTTCACTCTCTACACCCCACTTTTTGATCTATATTATTTCTGATGCAAGTTAAAAAAACCCAATGCAACACAAAAAACCACCAGAGAAACAAAGCACCATCTCTTTCAGAGTAAGTAGAGGACAGTATTGAAACAACTAAACTTGCTTACCAGCCAAAGAGAGGGCACAAAGCAAACAGGAACCACTTGCCACATGGCTACTTAAGGCCTCCAGCTGCTTTGCACGGCCAAATTTAAAGGGCCAGCACGGAAAGGGCTGTGGGGATGAAGTGGTATGTCATTTTACAGGGCAGCTCTATGTAGGGAGGGCAGCCCTGAAGGAGGCACTACTGGCTGTTGTGTCCAAGCAATGCATCACAGACTGAGTCTTACAACTTGCTCTTGGCACATGAGCTTCCCGGAGTGCTGTTCACCCATTACATTAATTCTCTGAATCTACACTCATCTTATTTGACGGGCTGCAGCAGCAGAATGACTCTGGGATGAGATGGCTTTTTCTAGGCATTAAGTGACACTGTAAGGAAATGTACTAGAGATGGATACTATTAATAGTTAAATCACATACACCTTTAGACATCAAACCAGAGCCCCAGGCCTTCTAAGTCAAAGGAGGAATCACTTGCAGCTGGTGTCAGCAGAAGATCCCTTTCTGCACATGATGTCAGAACCACTCAGTTACATGTGCATAAACTGCATTTCTATGCAGTCATTAGATCTAAGGTCACCAAAGTGGAATGCTCATCCAGTGAGCCTGTTCCGGTCTGTGGTTTATGCTGCCTTAACTGATACCGTATGCTCCCTAAAAGGCAAATCACTACATCAAAGCCATTCACATTTTGCCATTGTGTGCATCACATCTGAAAAGATTGGTGCTTACAGTAACAGCAACGGGATGCTGAGTTTGTGCTCTAAGCTGCCTGCAGCAGTGTTTTATCCCTCCCAGGAAAATGACTTTAGTGCATGAAGTGTTTTTGTTGTTTCACATTCCTAGGCAAATAAACTGATGAGCAACCTGCAACCAGAATTGGAATGGGCAGCAGCTGGAACAGAAAGTGAGACAGGGAGCAAGATGAATGCCTACCCCTTTGGCAGGGCAGTCAGAGGGAAATGCAGGAGTAGCTTCCCCTACCACCACACAAACAGCATCTCCTTGACATGTTCCACAGCAAGTACATGGGGATTTTCTAAGTGGTGACAAGTTTTGTGACAAATGTTGCTTGTTCTTTATCATTGGAGGATGTGGAATTAGCACCTTGACCAACATGGTAGCCTTCTGCCACTGGCTTCCAATCAGCCTCAAAAGCCTCAGGTCAGCCAGCACTAACACAGAAGCTGATGTGGGTCTTGCAGAAGTTTGTAAGGACCATGAAGTGCTCACATACTCCATGTAGTTGAGGAGCATGGTGAGGTGAAACAGCTGATTCCACATAAGGCAATTGTCTTTTGATGGTCTCAGCATAGCAGGGACACTTCAGACTCAGAATGAGAGAGAGAATAAGAATTGCCTGCAGCAACCCTTGACTACATTTCACTGTTCACCTCCACACCCTTTCCCCTCCAACTATACCATGGTCATGCGCAGGGCTCCTCTGTGAGCATGTGGAAAGGTCAGCTGCCCACTTCCCTGGCTCAACTTCAGTTGAGTGCCTCTGGCAAATGTGAACCTCTGAGAGTTCTCCTCTGTCTTCATTAGGTGGTTCAGGCCTTACATGTTGTTCCTTTGCCTTAGCAGATGAGCCTTCATGGCCTCTAATGTGCTTCTCCTCATCACACCTCCCTGAGATGGGCAGCTCTAATCCCCTCTTTAGAACTTCAAAGTTAGGGAACAGAGACTAAAGGCAAGTTTCTAAAGATCCTTAAGAAGCCTATGGATCTGAGCTGACTAATACACTTCTCAAACATTTCAATGCATAACTGCAATTCAAACTGCTGAATTGAAAAGCCTTGAGGAGTCTATTTCTTTTTCATTGATTTCAATGGGAATTAGACACTGTTTCTGAAAATTGTCATCTTTAAGTATCTAAAAGCCTCACTCTCAGCACCTTGTCTACCACACAGCAGGAAATCAAGTCAGACTACTCCAGTCACAAGTCCCCTTCTCAATCCTTGCTTCCCTCTCTTTTTTTCTTAAGGAAAGTCACCAGCCAGCCTGCAAAGGAGATACATGGCACCATCAGGTTCAAAAGTTACTAAAACGTGAATTAGACAAATTCAAGACCAGGTTCATAAGTGGATACTGAAAACTGGATGGGATGTATCCTCTAGAACCTCTTATCCAACATTTCTGAGCACTGTGGGCTACCAGTGCAAGTGCCAAAGCTCACAGGCTCCCCCTGAAGAGCATGTCCTTTTGCTGTGTGGGAGACAGAACGCTTGACCAAGATGGGCCACCAGCCTGCTCCAGCAAAGTATTTCTCATGTTCTGATGTTCTTCTGTCTTAAGCAGTCTGTACTAAGGGCAGTATAAATGCACCAATAACCTGTACTGAGCACCAGATTCTATCACTCTGCAGCCACTGCTTCTGGTGCACCTCTCCTAGCTGGACAGGAGCATGTGGACCTTGAACTGCATTTTGCTATGTAGGCTGCTTTTTGTCCTGATCCCATACATTTTTAAATTGGAGTCTGAGCTGGTTATCTCCTTTTCAGCTATTTCATTGCCACAGTTCCAAACCCATGAATGCAGTCTGCTCTCTCTTTCTTCTTCAAACTCCTTTGCATTCCATTTTTTTTCCCTTCACAGCACTGTTATTGTGGCAGTGGCTGGCATGATTATTTCTACTTACTCCCAATCCCCCAATGGCAGTGTAATGCCACTTTAATTGGCTATTTCTCCCTCCCGACACTAATCTCCTAACAAATGCCGATGCCGTGGTTAGATGCTGTGTGGGGATCTCTCGTCACTATCTCTTTAAGCAGGCAGTTGTATGTGGAACGGATGCATAGTCACTCAGCATGGATGGATTTGTCTGAGTCCCTGTCAGCTCCCTGTTTTTGTCACTGAAATCTTGCACTGCGGATCCGGATTTCTATTGCTTTAACTTTTTGAGGCAGATTTATCTCAGCCCCTGTCAGATCAATGGGTTTTGTCACAGAAATCTATGTGACTTTGTTCCCTGTGGAGATCCGGCTAGTCAAGCTTGTGGAGGTTGATTTGGAAAACTGAACCCGAGGCCTTGTTGGCTAAGTCAGGAGGGGACAATAAGAACTGAAAAGAGCAGAGGCCTAACAACCATGAAGACTTAGCTAGAAAATCCAGCAGCTAAAGAAAGTTCACAAGAGACAGACCACACATACCCCAAGAGAGCACATTCCTTTTACAATACGTGCACACGTGTACTTTGTAGGTTCAGGGCTCTCTACCTAGCATGGTAAGCAGCTGCTCCCTCTGCTCCTGACTGCAGCTATGTGGCAGTGACCCTGCTCTTAGAAAGCTGCTGTCTAGGCCTGCTCAGCCTTTGCACAACAGTCCTCTGAGAAAGGTTGCTCGAAACCCCTTCATCTGGAGGCAGCAGGTCTGTAAGAGGCACTGTTCCTTTAATGCCTCAACACTGTGTTAGGATGCAATGTGCTATCAGAGATGATCTTGCTCAAGGGATACAAGCCCAACTTTGGTTTTGCCTGTAGCCATCAGACCGTATGGCTGTCTGACACTGCAGTGATGCCAACAAGAGTCTTCCAGATAATCTCAGCTTCCGTGAATTGCTAAGTGTCCCTCTTGTCTCCTTGGCTGATTCAAAAATTTCCACTACCAGCTTCAGTAAATGGAAGTTTCCTGATGAAAAGTACATTTTTCAAATACCTTTTTGGTTGGACTGAGGAATAACATTATTTCCTCTGCTTATTTCCACTTAAAGATTTTCTGACAATGATTATCAGAGTAGGATTTGACCATGGTCAAGGTCTGAATGAACTTCTAAAACAAAGTGGTAGTAGTAGTCACAGTAACAACAATAACAGGAAAGCAGGTAACATACATGAAAGGAAGAGCCTGGTGTTGACTGATAAACACTCAGACTTCACTGGAACAGCCAACTCAAGCTGAAAGCTCAACACAGCAGGGATGTAGTCTCTGTTGGTGAAACTACCTCAGTTTTGTGTTTGAAGAGGAGCATTTCAAAAAGAAAAGGCACCCCAGGAAAGAGGAGATTTGAGAAGGTAGCCATTAGCATCTCAGCATTAGTGAGAAACAGTGCAAACTGTTGGCCATGGGTCACCTCATTGCTCCCTCTGCAATATTCCAGTCATGGGCTTTCTTAGCAGCAGACGCTCATTTCTGTGCCTGCTTTGTAGTAATTCCCTTCTTTCTTTTAAATGAAACTCTCCTTTTGTTGTTTGCTTTTCTAGTTCAATTTTACCTCTGGAAATTCTTCATTCCCATTTTTCACATTCTAATCTTTCTTCATCCATCCTTCTCTCCCTGACTTATTTAAACATTCATACCTCTGTTTTGCTTCTTCCTTCATATGATTATCTATTCTCTTTTAACTGGTATCCCTCCTTAGAGTTTTTTCCCCTTCCACCCTTTAATCTCTCTCTCTCCCTTTTGCTCTCTCAATCTCTCATCTTGCTGCTTAGGAAGCGGTAGTCCTTAGATATTGAAATGACATATTTAGTTTTTTGCTTGTGATTCTGTGCTAGATATATCTGTATGTCTGTGCAGTTTCAGAGAGAGTGTAAGCCTTGGTAAATACAGGAAACTGAGGTGAAAGCAAAGCTGAGAGAAAGGTTGCTTACTTACGCCTGTGATTTGTAACTGTTTAATAATGGCCTCCTGATTAACAGAGACTGCAATTCCAGAAATGCCACAGTGATAGATACTCAATACATACCCGAACAGAGATACACAATTGCTTTAACATTTAAAGCCAGTTCTGATATACCTATTATCTTGTAAGTTGTGCCCGTCACTGCCTGGTGTGCATAACACTGGTAAAACACAACCTGAATTCTGCCTGGGTCTCTGAGGACTCCCAAGGTATTAAATGATTGTTATTACATGCAGCTGTCACCATGTCTGCAGCTTCATCAAATCAAAAGAATTATGTGGTGGCTTTTATGTTTTCACTTCATGACAATGCAAAAAAACTGTCTTTAATAACACTGCTGAAACTGTGCCCTCATAAGTCATCTTGTCTGCTACAGTAACTGCTTTTCACAGAGGTCCTATTTTATCTGGTTGTAGTTAGTTAACAAAGAAGAGTTATAACGCTTGGCTAGACAAAGAGCAATGAGATACCTGTAACCATCCTATTTCTTTAGTTCCTCTCTTTTGGTACATGTTAATGTGCAGCAAGGTCACTTCAATAAGGAACTTTGAAATACTTGTTATTGGTGCTTTCAGGCTCACTTCCAGAAGCATGCAAGATTACTTCAGTCAGATTATCCCTCTGTGGTCTCCTTCTACAGGCAATGTGTTCACAGGATGACCTCCCAAGCAGACAGAAAGGACCAAAGGGCAATAGCAGGTCAGTCATTAGTAAGATGGTCCAAGAGCTGCCTGCTCTATCCTCAGCTAATTATCTGTCCTGCCTTCACCACAAGCGTAAACCAGGTTGATTAGTTCAATCTGCCATCCTGGCCCAATAAACCAAGCTGCTTCAAACTCTGCTACGGTTGTAATTATCATTTAGCAATGATCCAGGTCTAGGAATGAGGAGATGCAGAGGTACATTCACAAAGATGACCTGGACCGCAGCAGTATTAACTGAGAGTGCCTGTGAGAGCACATCTCAGGTGCTGTTACACATCAGAACCCAGGAGATGTTTGAAAACTGGTTAGTAAAAGGGGCTTTAGCATAAAGTGTGGGAGCTCACATTTGGGAAAAAATATAACTAGACTGAGTTGCACCAGCACAGTTGTGGGAGGAAAACTTGCACAATGCCTTGACTACAGCCATGGCTGTTTTTCCTCACATTCGTGGGCTCTAATTCTACATAAAATAACAAAAGGGGGAGTGAGAGACAACACTGCATCATCTTGACAGTCCTTTCTAAGTATATAAAAGATGAGCTGTAAGTTCCTCAGCGTCTTGCTACCATAGAAGCAGGCAACAGCAAACTGCCATTGCTAGAGCCATGCAGGACAAGGACAAATTGGTGCAAGCCAGCCTCATGCTGCCAATAGCAGTGACCAGCCATGTTTTCCAATAGCTAGCTCATTAGTAGAAATAGAGATTTCCAAGACAGCCAAAGAGATTAGGGAGCTCTGTGAAAGCCTCAAGGCTGGCTATGAGACAAGTCTCAGAGAACTGGGGTATAAATTCTTTGCATGTATACCCCTGATTTTAAGCTGACATGGATCAGTGTTGGACTAAAGATCCAATAGATGTTTATTATGGGAAACTGGCTGATGGTCGTGGTCCAACTTCTAATGGATAGCAACCCACATCACTAAAGGAACAGGCAATCAGCTTGTATCCAAATTTGTGGACATTCAGGCTAGCACTTTAAATAGGCCATGAAGACTAAGGTGTTTCCCCCCCCCCGCCCCAGCAGAGATGTGTCCAGCTCAGGACTGACAATGTGTGGAGAGAAGTAGCTTAGGGTATGTTGCTTATGCTGTACATGTCCAAAAAACAGGGGAGGACTCACATTTCTATGTCTGTCAGTCTCGCTTACTTCCCAGGCACTAAACTTCTGTAAACACCAGAACTCTGGAACACTGTCTTTAAATAGCAAGAGACACTGGTTAGTGAAAGGTCACTGAGGGAGCAGAAACATTATGTTATAGCCAAATAACAACTTCAGCAATAGTGGGAAATGAGGTGGGTGTACTGGTTGTACTACCACAAAATTAGCTTTGCAGGAGTTGTAATTTGGAACAAGATTGCATAGCTGTGACTATAACTTAAGTAGTTGTGTAGGGCCACACCTTCCCCTTGAAATGGGCGATAGACATGAAAGAGGTCGCCAGATGGCTGTGCTTAGTGTAAAGCCAAATGAAATTCAGCTAATACTTTAAGAGATTCAATCCTTTTCAGTTTGGAACAAAACAAGCCATTGTAATTAGCCTTGTGTCAACTACTTGGATGAATACCTAAAAGAGGTCTGGCTACTTGTCCAGAATCTCTTACAGCTGGAAACTGGGTCAGAAACCAGACTCTTGTCAGATCATTAATTTTCAGGTTACAATGAAAATGTAAGGATAGCTTTGGACATTATAATCCACATATATTACCACATTCAGCTTCTTACTAGCCCAAACCTCCATTAGCCATTTCCACTGTACCTTATCTTGTTCATACTCCCCTTTAGGGCAAAGCCTACAGCTGAGTACATGCTGCATTGTTTAAAACTCAATGGTAAGAGTGAGAAGCAGAATCACAAGGTCTCCAGTAAGATGCTTTGGTAACAGCCTGCAGTTAGTTCTAAGCAGCAGGGAAATGTACTGCCTGAAAGGCAGCCTCCAGCAAAACCTGGGCTCAGGTCAGGTACTGCTGTATACACCAAATCTGTTGCTTTGAACTGCACTCTAAGGGAAACCAGCAGCTAATACTATCTACAGAGAACTGTGATTTCTGAAACTGTTGAGTGGTCTTTTAAAGCAGTCCCATACAGAGCCTCCATTACAACAGATAATCAGAGTAAGAGCTTCTTCAGAAAGAAGAGGGGTGAGCTCCTTGGCAAGTACTTGGAAAAAAGCATTTCAAGCTATTTGTGCAGGGAAAGATCAAAAAGAGATAGAAGATTTCTATTCTTCTTAATAAGCAATTCAATAATAGAAACAATCCTACATGTTCCAGCTACTTCTCCAAGAAACCAGCATTAGCTGTCTTGTGTCTAAGCTTCAGCCACTTGCACTCTGGAGCTGGGTGTGGATAAAGATGGGGGACACAGTACAGCAACAGAGCAGATGCAGCTACATCACTTTAGGCCTATATAGAAAACTTTCCCTGGGACTCTGGCCTCAGACACAAAATTAAATGCAAGGCAAGACATGTTCGCAGACAACATGACATTTCTGTTAAAAGAGGAAGGCTGTTCTGTGTCAGTGGCAAAATGTGAGAGATTGAGTTGTGCTTTATGGAAAAACAGCTAAGGGTACTAGAGCACAGCTCCATTTTGCAGCTAAGGTAACTCCCCTCTTGTTGCCAGCGTAAAGGCCTCCAAATGAGCTAGGCCAACCCTCAGAACAAGCGGACATAATCCAGCAGAATCATTACACGGCATACAAAATTGTGCAGTCCATCTAAGAGGGACAGCTACTGCATTTTAGGCTGGAAGAACCTTTAAAATTCAGCCCACCTTTGTGTTCAAGTAGAACTGTATCTCCCCCAGTGATACTTCAGCTTGGAGAACCACATGACCTTCAGGAAAACAGAGCTTAGCAAATTACTGCTTCTACATTTTACGTATTGAGGATTTGGTGGGTCACCTGCAGACACGACTTTTGAAGGGTTCAAATGGCAACATAGATAGGCCAAAGGCAACATCCCTCCCCTCCTTTCTGCAGTGTTAAGCACAGATCTCCAGTTGTTTAGGGACCAACAGCATGGGAACAGTTTAGAAGCAAGTTTATCACAGACAGATTCCCTCAAGGTTAAACATAATCAGCCAGGGCCAGCTGCTCTTACAGCCTGCTTTTGGTTTCCAACATTTGAGAGATCACCTGTAAGTTATCATAAAAAATCAGGAAAGCAGCAATGCTGGAAGCAGTTCAAGCTGAAAGTCAGACTAAGTACACACCACTGCAGTCACAGTCTCAGGTGGGAACTCTGATAAAATGACAGTGTAGAATGACAGCTTAAGAGGAACTCGTAGGCGGGTAGGCATTAAACCTGTCCCAGACAACAGACTCGTCACCTAAGTCACACAAGAAGAGGTTGGTGAAACAGCACAAAATTGTCTAATTGTATTAGGAAGAAGAACAACTTACCTAATTCATGTGTTGTGCTGCCAGAAAGCCAGATCAAAGCTCACAACACTAGAATTTTGAATACCTTAAGACATTGAACAAAGTGGCAGGTAAACTCATCTGTATTCAGGATCAAAAGCCACTGGATTTTTTGTGGCCATCACAAATTTAATACCAATGAAGGAGAATGATAAGTTTGATGGTGTCTTGCACTTAAAACCTTCCATACCATAAACATTAGGCAACAACAGCTGGTGCTGAACAGTCTCCCAGTCTAGATGAAGCAAAATCAACAGTCCCAGAGCTACATGAAGCAAAATCAACACCATGACTAAAGCAAAGGACACCAGAACTGCACACAATACTCCAAGTGAGGTCTCACAAGAGCAGGGTAGAGGGGCAGGATCACCTCCTTCGACCTGATGGTCACGCTGCTTTTGATGCAGCCCAGGATATGGTTGGCTTTCTGGGCTGTGAAAACTTGATGTCTTTTAGCACCTAAAAGTGCTAAGACAACCACTAATTAATTCTTGAGCCCTTGCAAAAGGTCACCTTCCTATTGTGAACCTTCTTTCTACAAGAAATGCAAAACTATCAGGGCTCTGCCTCCATGAGGGGTCAGGCATGGTGAGAGCATGATAAAACACTTGCAATGCCCCGGCCCTTCCTCTCACATGGTGCCCAGAGCAGCTGTTCTTGTAGCTGTTCCTGAGCATCCAGAGGGATGTTTTTTGGCCAAGCCACAATGGGGAATGGCAGTCCTTGCCATCTGTGATTGGATGGAAAAGTTATATCCTTTGCTGCTCTCAGCCACACTCTATTATAATCAGGGAAGCACCTATCGCAGAAGAGACTCACTTGGCATGTGGTGCAGTAAGGGATTTACAATTGGATTAACAGCTATACCTCACAGGAGTGATTGTCTGGAAAGGGCAGGCATTGCAAGGGGACAGGCAGAGCCCATTACCTCACATGCACCAAGCTCTGACTGCACTAGAGCCACGAGAAGGACCAAGGAACATTGTACTTCCACAGTGATTTATTAAAGCAGACTCCAAGAAATGCTGCAATACTGGGACATGCTCCCATGGTTGTTATGTTCAGTTTTTCTTGTGATCTCTCAGCAAACCTGTTTCAAAGGCCTTCCTGTGTCCCACTGTTCTTTGCCCAGCAGCAGAACTTCTCTAGACCAACTGTACAGATATCTTCCTCAGTTCACTGAAGGGATATTTGGTAGCCAGCAATCTAACTTTGCAGACCTTGGTCTAATGTGAATAACACACTGTTTAGTAGCTCACTTGACATGTAATCCAGTGTCCAACCGGTGTCCTGAGCACACAGAAGTCCAACCTGTAAGAGGACAAACAGGCTGCGGACAACGGGAGGTGAGTTGCATACAGATGCATGAAAGTATTACTGCTCTCCAGGGAGCCAGCATGAAAAGCATCTGCCAAAGGGAATCCTTCTAACCTCCTGCCAGGGGGTGAAAAGGAATGACACCATGACAGAGTGACAAACAAGGAGTGACAAGTGTGGAGCGATAAATATGGAGTGCCTCACAA
>JBCJKH010079459.1:20677-35142 GCA_039877255.1 Loriculus beryllinus
CCTCATAAGGGGTATCAGTCTGTTGGTAATGCTCAGAAAACCCCTGATCCCCACAGGGAGGAAGGACAAAGAGCCTCCACCAAAGCCACTGCCTTCACAATGTCCAGTATCCTTTCCACATACTCATCAGTCACAAAGCCACATCCCAGGCAGACAGGCTAGTAACTCTGTGGTAACAGTGTACATACTGACATCATCTGAACTCCCTAAGGTCTATCTGCTCTACAGCTGGGGTCCCATTCAGAGGTTTTCACTGATAAACTAATTCCCTCAATCATGAGATTGTACCCTTTCTCCTCTACAAAAATAGAAAGAATAGTCCACATACCAGCAGACAGGGCCCTGGACCTTCCTGACAGATTCCATCCAGTGGAAGTGATTCATGTCTTTCACATCTATGTGGTGATAGCTTGCAACTGCAGCTTTCTCTCTCTGTTTCATTTTGTAGGATGGCCATCACTGCTGTCGCTTAATGCCAACACTGAGTTCATGTCACCTCCTGCAGTCAATGTATGCCTGAGGAGACAGAATAAACAGTTTTAAAACCTCCCCTAGATTTGCTGTCATATTGTAACTAGGCACTGGAAACCAAATAAATATATTATAGAAGATGAGCAGTTAAAATGTCTACTGAAAAAAAACCAGATTCGGGCAAAATGGCTTAATCTGCAGCATTAATGAGTAACAGATTGTCTCATCAATAGTAATATGAGGAGCAGCACGCAAGAAGGCAAAGCTCATACAAGCTCCCAGGAACTCATACCCTTGTAAAATGCCCGGTTCAGAAGAATACTCAAGAATATGATTAAGGTTAGGCGTGTGTTTAAGTCCCATTGATTTCAGTGAGACTGAGGTACAAGCTTAAATGCTTTTTGAATCAAGGTGCTTTAGTGAACCAAAAAATATTCTGTGCATAAGTCAGAAGCAAGAAGAGCTGGGAAGACAGAGCTGGCCAGCTCTGCATGGGTGAACACAGGTGGCTATCCTGCTACCCCAGCTACTGGGGAGTCATAGCTCTGCAGCCTAAGATTCTTCCCTATGATGTACTTCCTAAATTAGCCTTTACCTATGCCACAAACTATTGGTTTTTTTAATGCAGTCCTCAATATAAGGAAAGAAATGAAAAGGGACCCTCAGACTTTGCCCAGTACCAAGCATACATCCTGATTTCTTGCCTGTGTGGCACAGCTCACAGAAACATCCCCGCACAGCCATCTCATGCTCACTGCTGTGCTGCACGTGCACAGCTGCAGATGATCAGTACCAGTTCCAGGAGCCAAACCAGACCAGGGCCGCACTTCACATGTAGAATGAAAAGCTAGCTTCTGTCCCAAACAGCTTGCTGACTTAATGAATGCTGACTGAAGGAGAGCAGGGGAATAAAACAGAGAAAGCTCAAGGCCTTTAAGGACAGAAAAGGAGTCTGAGAAAGGGAGATAGTAAAAAAACAGATGGATAGTATTTCTTCTGTTGAATACATGCACCTAAACCCCAGCAGAAACAATAGAAGGATATGAATTTGGTGTGCAGCTCTGCCCACCAGAAGGGCCCATGCTCATATTAATTCAGTATGTCTGCAATGCCATTAGCTAGATGCTGCAGAGAAATAATGAAACTGTTTCACAAAAGCAATGAAGACAACTGGCCAACTCTTGCCATGGCTAATTCAGGCAGGCTCTGTGTTTTTTATGTGTTAATATTCAGTTTTAACTTATTTCTTTATTTCTTATGTCTGATCAGGCAAAGCAGACATAATACTCTCTTCTGCACACACACTATAATCTGTTTCTATTCTCTTGACAAAAATCTTCTGCTAGCAGCAAGGGTCAGCATGGACAGTGGTTAGGAAAGCAGCAAAAATCAGTGTGACTGGTGCTAGCGAATAACATGCTCTTTCCATGAATGCTTTGCTGCCGCAAGCTTAAGAACATGAGGTGTTTAAAGAGAAGATGTCTATTAATTAGCAAAGCCTTCGAAGCCTAAGGCTTTCATCCAGATGTTACAATGAGGTGAATCAAAGTCTCCAGGGTGTTTGTAGAGGGCTAAAGCTCACAATTTTCCTTCTGTGACAAACAAGTTAGGTAAATGTGCACAACTACGGGGAAAGGAAAGGATATCTCTGCCCTGCTCAGTGCAAAAATCCTTAGTTATGCCTCTCTGGCAAGACCATTGGTCTTGGTGTTTAATCTCTTCGTATATGGTGTTAAATCTAAAGTAGCTCGATTCATAGCAGGATTTCTGCAAAGAAACTCCTTAAATGAGTCTGCTACTATTCATACCATAGACCCTCTTTAAATTCCTCTGAGAAAAGAAGACTGAATCTGCAGTTTAGAAGCAGAAGACACGGATTTCTTCTTAACTGCAACTAGAAATCGTTGCAATGACCTTGGATGAGTTCCTGGTGCCTGTCAGGCAAGAGGGAGCTTTATTCACCTGCATGGGAGACCATAAGGGTTGGAGCCAGGTATTCTGACCAAGTCCTTTGCAATTGTGGAGGGAAAGGTTTCAGAACAAGACAAAGCCAGCCATCCCATGGGGAGGTACGATGACAAGGCCCATTGGAGCAGAAACTGCTGAGCTGAAAGGAGGACTCACATTATGACCGTACCCTTAATTACAGAGGTGTGTGCCTCTTGGCTTGCACCTCTCCACCTGAGCACAGCGCGCTCGGTGTAAGTGCTAGTTAGGAGCTTGCACAAGTGCCAGGAAACTGCCTTGGTTTGATGCCGCGGAATAGACACGTTCATTCTCTACGTTCATTCTCTGAGTGCTGGGGCCCAACCAAGAATGGCAGCACACAGTTATGAGCGCAGGTGTTACTGGCAGGTGTTTTGTTTCCAAGGAAGCTGCTTTCTGGCTGAGCTGCTGCCAGCCCATCTATCCACCTCCCCATTGCCACACAACCTCGCCTCCCCCAGGGACTTCCAGGCAGGCCTATTTGCAAACAGCAGGCACAGGCAATGAACACATCAGGTAATTAAATGGCAGATCAATTCGGCTTAGCTTCTCTTGGGAATGCAGCCCTTGGGAGACAGAAGAATGAGGCAGCAGGAGACAAAGGCAGAGAGAAAATTGAGAGATAGAGGAGAAAAGGAGTAGAGAAGAAGAGCAAAGATGGAAACACAGCAGGCAGAAAGGGCTACGCACAATGCGGTGTGAAGCCACAACAGCAGGCAGGAGGCATTCAGGGGGAAAAGGGCATGGCTAGTATAGGCAGCATGAGAAAGACAACATTGCAGGGAAGACATAGGAAAAAGAGAGATGTCTAAGGGAAGGTAGGAGCAAGATAGATTAAAAAGAGACTAGAAAGAGTGAGATAATGAATACAACAACTGTAGAGAACGGCCCTAACTGGATATCTGGATCTCAAGCACAATGAATCCCCTATAAGTGTTTACATACCTGCAAAAAGGTAAGCTTTATACATTTGCAACCACCAGCAAAAGGTGCATTTGTAATTTCCTATTCACTTTATTTAACCTAAGATGGAGAATCAGTGAATATTAAGAGGACTTCCCTCCCTGAAATGTGTCGTAATCCCCAGAGCTTTCTGCTACTAATATGAGAAACAGCCAGTGGAACTGACAAGAAGGAGAGAAGGAAATTAAACAGTTTGGTATCACTCAGACCAGCTGAGTGGAACACTAGAGAAAAAACATCAACTCCTAATTAGGTTTCAGGTTCTATCTTTAATAATAATCTGAGATATTGGTAGTACTAACCCACTTAGTAATGCTAGTCTCGGCCCTTCAAGAGTCCTGAGTAAGGTACCAAAAACTTGAGAGCCTTTTCTTTTTAGAAGTCACATGATTCTTATTTTCCTCTTCTTTAAAGCAACCCTGGGATTTACATTGTCTCTTTTTTTGACTGCAACAGGGGTACTAGAAATGTAATTACATATTGAAAAGAAAGATGACTTCACAACTGTAACCTGACTTTGGGACAGGGAGAACACTAACAGCTCAGGGACCCAGAGAGTCAGCAGCACAAAGGGACCTTTCACTGTATGACCTTCATTCTGTCAGACTCCCAGCAGTGGCCTCCAGCAGTACGTCTTTGCACTGCCACCTCATTGGGAACAGTGCAAATGCCTCTCTCTCTGCCTCCAACTGCACTGCTGCCAGCTCTGAAGGACGCTGCCCCATCCTAAGGGTGTGCTTCTCACATTCCTTTTACAGCACAGCAGGAGCCAGGCACAAGAGGGACATCTGAATGTCAGGGTTTGAAACTGCTGTGACAAAGGACAAGTGAAAATATCTTCTAGTGACTGGCTAGGGAAGCCATGTCTTTCCAGGATTTTGGCTAAGGCTCTGCAGTATCATGCTATGCTCTTGAAAACTCCTTTCTTCATGGCTTCCATCCAAGTATATCAAGGCTATTTACATACACCCACCATATTTACAAGAGTGCTGTGAAGAAGCAAAAGACAAAACCATACCAAACCGTGCAATGAGTCAGCAGCAGAAATGCTAATAAAGCCAGACTCCTTGCTGCCTCTTTCTTATTAGGTAGACAACACTGCCTTTCTCCTGCTCCCTTCAACTGTCCTGTGACTGATTTTGAAGAATAAACCTATGAAGAGTTAATGTTCCAGTTTCTGCTGAGCAGACGAGCCAAGACCATTAAATCCAACATTAGGGATGACCAGGCAATAGGAAACCAGTTGGGAAACCTCAGGCCTGCCTGCTTCTCCTCTCAAGACTAGCACATTAGAAACACTTTTTTTCCACCACCTTTGATTTGGCTCTTGCCAGGACAGAAAATTAAGTTGCTGAGTATGAGAATGTCTGACACCAGTTTGTCCTACCAGTGCAATCTGTGCAGTCCACACTGCACTTTGAAGCAGAGTGTCAATAACTGGCACTGTCGGGGCCCACAGGTACCTGTCACAGAGGGAGTGAGGATGAGTTTATCAGCCAGCCATCACCCTCTTTAACCTCAAGCCAGTGATCTCCATTGCCAAAGCACAGAATGGAATTACAGGCTTCACTACAGCTAGGCGGGAGGCAATCACACAACTAGGAGGGTGCAAAGGGAAGAAAGCAGAAAAAATTAAGCTAATAAGAACTAGGAGGGTGGTAGAAGATGGAACGTCTGGTCAACTGGTTTGTTCTCTAGCCTACAAGCACATGCACACAGGCAGATGTTGCCATATACACACATTCCTCCTGTCTGCTAAATCTGGGCATCTGGACTTCTATCAGCTTGTATGGCCAGCTCTACACCCCTCCTCAATATAGGTTCTTTGGCTACCAGATCCTGCAAAACAAACCATCTTCATGTGGATGACACAGATGTGAACAACTCTCTGAAATCTGCCTCTTCCCAAGGTGTGAGGCTGTAAACAACTCAACCTCTCAGCCTCTGCTTGTCTGTCCTCATAGGTTTTCCCTAGTATTTACAGTGTAAGTGGGAAAGGGCACACTGGCAGAAGCAGATGCAACCTCAGCTCTTCCCTCATTCTCCACAAACAGAAACAATGCATGGATTAGATACTGCATGCTCCATAAAAGCCAGATTGCACAGTGGTCACTCTGGCACAGAGCCTTTTTGTCACAGTCCTGTCCTTAGTACAGACATGAAAGGAGTAGCACGATGGCTTCAGCAGCTGTGGCTGCATTGGGAAGGTTCTCCTAGGGCTGGAGTGGAGAATCTGCACAATGGCCTGAAGGAGCCTTAGCAAGCCAAATACTTCCATCTCTTCTGCCCTGCTGCAGCACTGGCATGATTTATATTCCTAGTGCACAGCTGGAGACAAGACATAGCATAGCACTGGAGAATCAAGAAGCAAGTTCCTGCAGGAAGGCAGAAATACAGGAGCTGGAGGTAACTAGAAAGGGGAGATTAAGTCCTCCTAACTCCCAATGAATCCTCGCTTCCACTGTTCTTTGTCATGAGACACCAGAGTTACCTGGTACCTGCCAAGAGGATAGCTAAGAGAAGTCCTAGCCATGCTTTAGTGGCCTTGTTCAAAGCAATCAGCTCTTTCTGATTTGAGTTCTCTTTTTTCAAACCATACATTTCATTGTGTCTACACACTCATCCAGAGTCACTCCAGCACCTCAAAACATACCAGAAAGGGTTTTGAACTATCTTGCTACTCTTTTTCATGCAATGTATGATCCAGCTGCTCACATTCCCTCTTTCTGACTTATTGAATTACTGCTCCTTCTTTCACTTACATCATGAAACAGATTCTTGAATAGAACCCCAGTTTGGCTTATTCAGTCCAGAACCCATAACACCACTGATTTTCTCAGCACCGTGGAGCTATATCCAGTTTTGATGGGATTTAATAGATGCTCTCTCACAGAAATCTGCCACATTAAATAAAAGGAGCAGATAAATGTGATAAATAATACATGAGTAATGTATCCCCATGTAATAAAAGCTGACTAAGCTTTGTAGACATCAGATGTATTAGCTCACTTCTATGAGGCACTTGCTACAAATTAAAGATTGCTCAAGACTGTCCAACTCACATCAAGACCTACAGGTTTTCAAAGGCAGTTCATGGAGATACCAGATCTCTAAACTGGAGGAATATGGTAAGAACTTCACATCTGCCTTGGAGCTGGCTGCAGGAAAGCAATGCTGTCTGTGTTCTGGAAATTAAAAACCCAAAATCCAGACATCAGGTCATCAAAAATAAAACCCAGCAGTCAATAATTAGCTGGCTTTTAGTCTGTGCATATTTGTGCTTCCAAGTCTTTCTCCACCGGTAGGCAGGTTAGAAACTGAGACTTTAAAAAATGAAAGCAGAGACTCACATAATTGCCTGACCTGAGAGCTTAGGCTTTAACATCAGATTTTACAAGGCTTATAATAAAAGTATGGTGGCTGGTAGCACGGGGGATTCACATTCCCTTCTTTGTGGAACAAAAAGAGAGAAGAACACGCACATTCCAAATACATTCTGTCGCCTGTATTCCTCTTGATCTTTCTGAATTTATTGAGCCTGTCAGCTGCAATGGAGCCCAGTTCTACATGTGATACCCCAGTGGTAACGTTCACAAAATAGGTTTGCAGTGTGTAACACCACCCCTATAATAAATGCTATAGTTTATGAACTATTCCTTTGGCAGCTGAAAAGGAGCACTAAAAATTGATATAAAGGACACTGACCACTCTGCCTGGCTTTATGTCCTGGCTTTTTATTCCTCCCCTCCCTTTTTTCTTCAGTATTTGTTTCTTTCTAAAACCTTTATCTTCCAAAAGTTCTTCTGTATTTTCAATCTACCTTCAGTCTCTTTTCTCTACAGTGATTCTGATTTATTTTTGTTTCTCTATCCTCTCTTCTGACGCGTTCCCTTTAGCTGTCTTTTAGCATTTTGTAATGTATAATTTTTCTTCTGTGTCAGGCTGGCACCAACTGAGATGTGATCAGATCTTTTATCCTGAGGGATGCAATGTCTCTGTAAAAAGACTTTGTGCCCTGCCAAAGCAGAAAGATTCTCTCAGCACCATAATTTCCAGACGTGCCACCCTCTTGAGCCCAATTTAGTTTCTGTGTTATCACCTTTCATACAATCATTGCCTGTGGTCACAATATCTACATGTCCCTGTTCTAGCTACTGTGACACTCTGAGAGACAAGTGCAGGGGAGAAGCTGGTTGTTACCTACTGCTGCACATTGACCATCATCTTGGATTAGGGTTCTGGTTTGTCACCTAGCCCAGATCTATCATTTACAAGTCTGTTCCTATATTACGGACAGAGCTGAGGAGTGCAGGACCCAGTAACAGCCCAAATTGCCATATACTCATTCCCACCTACAAAGTGCTTTCCTGGCCCTTTCTCAGTTTTTAAGCAAAATAATTCTTTTTTATCATTTTTATCTTGCTGAAAACTCCTATTTTCCCAATGGAAACTTCCCCCTGTTCTCACCTTTCTAAGCAATTCTGGAGAAGCAGGCCCTTGCACAGGTCTACCAGAGTAGACTGTTATCTTGTTAAATCCTTATCGGTGAGTTTCTGGACAGAAAAGACAACCCCATGCTCTGACAGAAAACAACTGGCAATTATACAGACATTCAGCTTCCTGAGGGCTGCTGAAAAGGGGGCCTGGGGTAGTGAAGTGACTCGTAGAAATCCAATATTATGGTGATGATCAAGATGGTTTTAAGGTCCTTTCCAACTCTAACCATTCTATGATTCTGGGACCTCATAGTCGCCTTCCAATATCTGAAGGGGGTCTACAGGGATGCTGGAGAGGGACTGTTCATCAGGGACTGTAGTGATAGGACAAAAGGTAATGGGCTCAAACTTAGAGGAAGTTCACATTAGATATAAGGAAGAAGTTCTATACTGTGAGGGTAGTAAGGCACTGGAACAGTGGTAAATGCTCAATCCCTGGCAGTGCTCAAGGCCAGACTAGAGTGAGACCTCCTTGCCAATGGCAGGGAAGCTGGAACTAGATGATCTTAAGGTGCTTTCCAACCCTAACTATTCTGATTTCATGATTCTATATGGCTTCCCTGAGCCTTTCTGGTGTGTAAGTAGACCCAGCACCCTCTTCTCTTGCTGGTTACTCCCTGCTGTGTGGTACTGTAATACCTCATCCAAGCTGTGGAGCATTCTCACCTCCCAGTTGCAGCAAATGGAGGCACATCTCAGGGTCAGGCCTTGCCTGCCTGCTGCATTCTGTACCCAGCAGCTCTGCTTCAGCTCTGGAACAGGCTTTATAGCTGATGCATTGTATTTGCATAGGCCATTGTCATTCTTTGCGCGGCTCCTTGCAGCTGGCACCCTGAACTGGAGAAATATCTTCTTTAAGGAGAAGCAGGAACGACGCAGCTAAAGATAAAAATAACAATAATTTTACTAGATGAAACTTCATGTTAAGCACTTAAAAAGCAATAAAAAGTCAATTTGCCTTCTTTCAATTATTTTGCTTATTCAGTTTTGGGAAAAAAAAAAAAAAAAAAAAAAAGGAGGGGTTAAAAACGGGGAAAAAAGGAGAAAAGTTTCCTGGTCACAGAAGGTCTGTTCTTCTCACCAGCATCCAATGTCGTCGTGATTGCTCACCCCTCTTTCCCTAACCCTGCTCAGGTTCCACTCCTGGCCAATATGAAAACAGCCATTATTAGGCAGGGCTGAGGCTTCCCAGCACATACAAAGAAAGGGAAAAGAGAACCGGTAACTCAGGAGCACTCGCTGCCTCTTTCACACACAAGCACCTTTTCAGAGAAAGCGGAAAAGATAAAGGCAGAAATTACTGCTCTTGCACAATATATGCCAAGTTCATAAGAGCAGCGTTTAACACTTAATCAAAATGGTTTGACAATGTAAAAATTAGGTTTTCGAATGTCATTAGTGCCTTATAATAGGTTCAATTTATATCGTTCCCATCCCTGTTTTTTCATCTCTGCTAATTGTTTTTATTCATTTCTTTCATTTTTTACACTGTTGTCTTGTTGGTTTTAATTTTTAATTCTCAGAGGACTTTTTCTTTTACCTTGTTAATTGCTCTGGGTTTGAAAAGCCTGGATCTGTAATTCTTTTTCTCCTAGGGCAGCTACAAGGGATGTTTTAGGCAGGTTCTCTCACATTTGTAGGCAAGCTCTCATCCGGGATAATTTGAGCAAAAAAGCCTTGCTTTTAGGTCAGTATGAGCATCTTTTTTTTTTTTTTTGTTGTAGTGTGATTCACAGAAAAGCTCTCTTGTATTGACCTGTAAATTTTCTTCTGCACTGGCATGCAGGAGTCATTTGGTATTGGCATGGAAAATGGACCTCTGTTCTACAGTTGATATGCAAACTCTTTTCTATTTGGAAGAAGATGAAAGCTCTCTCCTGCTCTGGCTTGCGAGGTCGTTTCTGTGTGGGCTCTCCTTTTTGTCACCCACCCAAGACAAGCACACCCCCCAGTTCTTTTCCCTTGCCATATACAAGAATGTTCCAAGTCCCGTTTATCACAGAGCTGCAAGATGTCTTTTGCATGGAGACATATATTGGCATCTTGTTAGTTTTTTTCTGCCAGTATAAATGGAACCGGTTTAAATAATTCTACTGACATCTTTGGGGCAGAAGACCATTTTGGGAATGGCCACTTTTTAGGAAAATGCTGACACTTGCTTGGTTGTACTTGGCAAAGGAACATACCTTGGGTCTTAGGGGGGAATCTGAAAAATCAAACCAAAAAATCTAGGCAAAAATAGAAGCAGTGGGGAACAATAACTTTCTGACTACTCTCACTCATAGATGAAGAAACACTTGCAGGGGCTTGCTCCAGGGTGACTTCTTGCTCCCTAGAGGTAACCAAAGCCTGTAAACGTGGGAAACGTTTTAATCTGTCCCCCACTGCCAGCAAGAGTGGGCTGTGGTTTCACACCAGTAAAGCTGCATTACATTGGCACTGCAGGGACACTTGGAAGTTTATTCTTACTCTCACGCCCAGTCAGTTCAGTCACACTGACTGCAAGATCCTGCTGGCGCTGGTGCACACTGACTGCTCAGGAAGCTGTTTTGGTGTGCTAACCAGGCAGGAAAGTCTTCACTCTGAAGGAGACCACCTTAGCAAATCAGAGAGTGCTGGTTTTCTGCACAGCAGTAGTGCTGGCAGAGCTCAATCTTGCTCTCCACCATTTGAGAGGGAAGGGGTCACTACGATCACAAGTTACAACTGCTGATGTCCAAAAGCATCTTTGCCTCAGCATCTTTTGCATGGCAACCAAAGGCCGCCCAGCCAAGATGTCAGGCATGAGCTATATGATAGTTTTATTCATTTGGCCTTTAATAGTGTTTTTAATTCTTCCTGCGGGGGAAATTTGTACTCTTGCGTCCTGCCTAGAGGTCTACATTGCCTCTACTTCTCCTCCTCCACTCACTGCAGATTGTGCATTTTATCCCTCAGTGGTTACAAATGCAAAGGTTTCTTCCTTCCTAGTTAGCCTCAAGATCCCCTGTAAGTAACATGGAGCAGGTCTCAAATGAAACCTTCAGTGGCAATGCTCATCAGCAGAGCCCTACCTGACAAGCTGCCAATGTGCTGCCTGGCCCTGGGAGACCTCTCTTTTGATTTAACATACTGCTGGCTCCAGGCAGCTTCTGCTCTATGACAGACAGGCATGGCTTCATCAAAGGTTCTCCAGAGCCATAAATCAGAAACTAATACAACCTGTACCTATGAGATGCCAAGAACCTACACTGATGCCTAATAAGAGGAAGGCCTTTTCCTCACCTTTCTCTATATTTAGCATCCTTTCCAGCACTGTTTCTAAACTTGCCAGCTGCAGTAATATGATTCATACCCCCACCACTGCCAGCAATGGATAAGGGGAGTGTAAATGACATGCAGAGAAAACCATGAGCAGTATAGCCCAAATCAGGGCTGTAATGGTATATTCTTTAGTGCTTGTATTGACATCTGTGCCAAGCTTTCAGAGAAAAGCAGTTATGTGGTCTCAGAGCCTGTTCTCCCTCACAGCAGTAGGTGGGAATGTCCCAAGTTGCAGGATACTCACCTGCAAAGAAAAGGTTTGAGGCGGTTCTCAAGCCATGTTTTCGGGTGAGTCTGGGTACAGTCAATAATGACAAAGATGTGCACAAATTGTTTTCACAAGGACATTGTGGTGCTTGGGATGGAATGCTGTCACTGGAGCAGGTTCTCTGCTATCTAAAGGTCTCCATCCCCAGCAAACTAATAGCAGACAGGCAAAGCATCCATATCAGCTGTGGGAATCCATTCCTGAGTCAGAAGAATGACTGTTGTGATGGGCGTCATCGCCTGCCCTGAACCAGCCTGGGAAGAGGCATTACTATGGAATTAGTCCAAGAGCTGGAGCTGTTACAGGTAAATACCATAAACATCTAAATCTTTTAGGAGGTTCAGTCTGCATATCTGGGCCATTATGGGACATTAGCTAAAATGCTCATTTGAAAAATTATCCTGTGAACCACTACAATGTAGCAGAGGAGCTGTTTTGCTCAGATAAATAATAATTGAAAACTGAGGCAGAAACCTGCAGCCATATCCATCTGTGTTTTGATCTTGTCAAATCTCATCACCTAATTACTAGCAGGCCTTGCTGGTCCATAAAGAAGAGACAGGCAGCCTCAGAATACAGTGTTGATGATTCTGAGGGAGAAAGAATTCTTCTCTCAGAGTTGGTGCTGAACCAGTCCCTCAACAGAATTAAAGGGATCTGTGCTTCTAGCGATGTTTAAAAAGGAATTCAAATGCTGTTATCCTTAATTATTGTTGCCACTAAAGCCCCTTGTGCCATGATGAGGCATTTATCCTGTTTGCCCTCATCAACTTAACATTTGTGAATTACTTATCACCACCATGAAATATCCATCCTTCATATTGTCTATACAACAGTCCCAGAGGTACACCGTGCTCTTCCTTTCTTTGTACTTCCACACACATTCCCCAGTGCTTTCCAATAGCTGTTCCATAGCCAGGGAGTGATGGTTATTGCCACAGAGCTTGACAAAGCACACTTGAACCTTTAGGATAAACACACATACGTTTCCTCTAAGTAATTATATCACTGTTATCATCAAACATTGTGACAAGTTGTTAATGATCAGAAATGAAAGCAGTAATGAAGTTAGATAGAGGAAAGAGATCTCCAAGATATAGAATCATGTAATCATAGAACCATAAAATGGTTTGGGTTGGAAGGGACCTTCAGATCATCCAGTTCCAACCCCCTGCCATGGGCAGGGACTCCTCACACTAAACCATGGTGCCCAACTTGGCAACTCCTCTGTACAACCTGGCCTTGAACACAGCCAGGGGTGGAGCACTCACAACTTTCCTGGGCAACCCATTCCAGTGCCTCACCACCCTCACTGTAAAGAACTTCTTCTTTATAGCTAATCTGAACTTCCCCTGTTTCAGTTTGTACCCATTACCCCTTGTCCTATCGCTATAGCTCCTCATGAAAAACTAAATTATCCAAACCTCTTAAACACACTGCAGGCTATTTTGTCAGTTTGACTCTCTTTGGTAGTTTGTTTTGGTGACCAGATTAAGTCCATATTCATCCACTGTCACAATGGCCAAGGGCAGTACAGACAAGGAAGGAAGTCCTCACTGTACAGTTCCCAAAGATCTTGAAAGAAGTTCAGAGCAAGATCTATATCCACAGAAATGCTGAATAAACCATGCACAGACAGAAGCATCATTCCAACGGGTGGCAGCAGAGCCAGGCAACAGTCTACATTTCTCTAACACTCTGTCAAAACCCAGATAATAGCAAAGTCATAAGAAGAAAATGGTCTCCATTTCCTTTAAAACAGGTGAAGAATAGGTGTGATGGAAAAGGGGCTGAGTTCTTAATATTGAAGACAGCAATGCAGTAATCCACGCTCTCACCCTCCCTCAGTAACACTTACAGTGTATGCACTTCCATTCATGATATTTCACTATTCAGACCATTTTCACTGTCTTCATGGAATTTCCACATACTTTCTTTAGGGATTTTACTAATTCTCACCCAACCTCCCAAGCTCCAAACTGGGCAGCAGCTGCAGAGAGCAATGGCAGCCACACCAGGCCTGGAACAATGCAAGGGTTAATAACTCCTCCCCAGAGAGGAGGATAAGGGGCATAATTTTAAAATCAAAGTGAAATACAGTTACAAGGCAATTTTATGCACTCTTAACCCAATCAATGGAAGGTTCCCAGAAGCCATTAGCAAGGAGTTCAGATGCAGAAGATGTTGTAATGGGTTAGATAGAGATGTTTCTGTGTTCATCAGTACTGACAGCTCAGGAAGAGAGAAGGAAGGAGAGAAGAAGTGGGAAAGAGAGGAAAAGGAAATTCAGGATTGGGACACAGGGAGAAAAGAAATTACCTATCAACATGTAAACTGCGTACAACTCCCGTATGATATACTAAGGCAGTGTACTAAGTCATGCACTAGAGACAGGAAACTATGTGGGCCAATATCCCAGGCCTCACCCTCCCCAGTGGTGAGCCTGGGGGTGACCTTGCTATATCAAATCCAGCGTCACAAACAATGGGATGGCTGTGCCCTGCATCTGGCCCACAAACAGCTGAGCCTCCAGCAAACATGAGGAACCCCACAGCAGAGTGATCTGTACTGAAACTTCCCTTCCTTGGTAGAAGGCCACCAGGAGAGGCTGACACAAGAAAAAGACCTCTCCCAGGCAGTTTTGACACCCTTTCTCACTACTGTATGGAAGTCTAACCAATATTATCCAGCAGTTTGTAAGTCTTCAGATTCACACACAATGGCAGCAGCAGTCAACAAAAAATAACTCATCTATCAAAGGAAGTTCAATAGCATTGTCCATCTTCAGTAAAAATTCAGTGTTTCCAAATACAAATTGTTCTGATTTAATGAATGAGGAAATCGTCCCTTCTCTAATTCCTGGTATGCTTATTTCTTCCAATGGATCCTGTATCATTGGAAAACAGGAAATGTTAACAGAAACACTGGGAACTGCTGCTAACACACTCTGGGAAAGCATCCTCATGGAAAGAGGAAGG
>JBCJKH010079465.1:0-15273 GCA_039877255.1 Loriculus beryllinus
CTGCCCTTTTGTGCCACCCATTAATCCACAGCAAGTCCTGGGCTGGAAAAAAACAGCCCATAATTGTTGACATGGCCACCAGAGGGAGCTCATAAATCCCACAACCGCGACAAGGGTGTATGAAAATGGACAAATACACGTATTTTAGATGCAGTTATTAGAAAACAGCTGATTGCTTTTTAATCCAGATCAACTTCTTCTGAATGTTCTTAAGTTTGGGGTCTTTTTCCTGAATTTTTTTGAAAGTGGTGTTATATTTATCAGAGAAGTGGAGGTGACTGTGCTCAGGCTTGACTTGTGATTATTCTGTTTCTTGTGTTTTGGTTAAAATTTAGGTAAATTCTGCTCTTAAAAAAAAAAAAAAAAAAAAAACCCACACAAAAAAACCCCAACCAAACAAAAAAAAAACCTCTCCTGGAAAATACAGAAACCTCAAACATGACCAGGCATTAACTTAGATAGCATATGCGTGTAACCTTTCTTTCCCCAGAATTTGACTGTGTATGAGGGGATGTATGCAGTGCTGCTTCCATTTCTTTTAAACTCATATTGGAGCTTCAGAGAAAACGCAAAACTCAAAGGGGCCTCAGTGTTTTTCTGTCCTCAGTAAAATATTGCAAAACATCTATCTAAAGAGCACAAGAGAAGAAGGTTGTTACCAAACAAAACCAGATGCTAAATGACAGACAATACAGAGATTTTTTTCCCCCAGCTAGCAGGTCTTTCTGAACTGCCTTTGAGGACACAATAGACTGTCCTCAAGTCATTGGAAGCAAGACACAGCATCCATGCAGTGTATATCCCACATTTCATTGCTCAGAGTGCCTCTAGGCTTAACATATTTTCCAAAAATCTAGTTGTACCATAAAAAATTGAGAAAAGCAGTCACAAAAACTTCCAAGTGGCAGAGGAAGACTGTGCCTCTGATATACTGAAGGGAATTATTTCTGGTGATTAATCAACAGTTCAAAATGGGGGGGAGGATTTTTTCCTTCCTCTCTTTTATGGTGTAGGTTAGCTGAATGTTTTATCAACACCGTATGTATTTCTTGGGAGATCTTAGCAAGGAAGAAGGTTCTTGAAGCAAAAGGGTGAAGTAGTGCTCAACTTTTTATGTATGCATGAAACTGTGGAGCTGTTTCAAAGGCTTTCTTTTTCAACTTAAGTCTCTAAAAGGACTAATCAGCTTCACTCTGAGATTATTCTCATCTATGTGTCTGATCTATTTCCTTCCCTGGCATGCCCTGTTTGCTTCTTGTTCACAATGCAGCTGAAGAGCTGGCTGGCTTACATGTGATTCCCAGCATCATGTTACTCACACATCCTGTAAAGAAGAAGCCATCATGGTGCTATATGTCTGTTCATTGAACAATGAGGTGGATGCCTTAAAAGCCTTTATTTCCTCTTGGCTGCAGCCTCTGCACATATCAGTAAACTCATTAAATAACCATTTGAATGATACACACTGAGGGTGTATTTCTCTATTTCCTGTCAAGTCAAAAAGATTCTCAGTGTGCTTTAGTTTGTGGTTGAAGGTTCTGAAATGGTGTGGGGTTGGAAAAGGCAGGATTCACATCTGTTGGCAGCAAAAGAAGCGAGGCTGAATATACTGATGGCTGAGCAAAGCTTAAAAAAGCTGTACTTAAAGAGTGTTGAAGTTCAACCAGTCCTTGCATGCCCTGATGCCTACACCACTTTCTGTGCCCTTTTCTGGCAATAGGCAGAAACTTGGTTTGGTCTTACAGCATGCTGCGTCTGAGGCATTGTCACACTCACTAGACATGTAGTATTCCAGTGTCCAGGGCCAAGAATAGTCCTTCCTTTCCCATACCTCATGTTGCCTTAGTGAAAACATGGATACAGCTTGTTGCAGCAGGTTCTCTTGGCCCCCAACCCATTTGCTCCTTTTCCTGTGTCTGTGTGGTGGCTTATTATGACCAGTCACTTAGCTGCATCCTTGAATTTATTTCCTCCATTGAGTAGATTTCCATATAGTTTCCCCAGTCAGATCTGAGGTCTGTGCAGGAGGATATCCTGGATTTGTGTTCTGCTGTATTATCTGTAACTCTCATTTGCATGAACACTCATGTGAGATTCTATGACATGGTGTACCAGCTTGTTGTCGTTTCTTTGTCATTCAGGATTGACTTGCTGATTAATGTCTGAGAAATTACATGAACTTTTTGCTAAGAAAAATGTGTCATACTGATAGAATTTTCAATCTTGTTCAAATGTCAGGCAATCTGCTTGCGGAAATTAGCGTTCTCATCTCTTGACTCCTCGACCTTAATAACCACCATAAATATCGAACCAACCTTTTAAAGCTGAGATTACTCATTTAAACCCAATTGGAAAAGATGGTGATGGTAAGGAGACAAATGTCAAGGAATGTGGGGGGCTGACCTGTGTTTGTAAGACACATTAAGCTTTTAAATCTGGTAATTTCCTGTTTGGAGCTGTCTATGGAGATCAGTTGCGTTGCCCTAGATGTTACAGGTTGATACGAGCTTTTGTATTTCCTTGCAAAATGCTCCGTTAGGATGGAACATCTTGTGCTCCTCTGCTCCTGGTTGCTAAGTACCCATTCTTCACAGTTGTACCTAGAGGTAGAAATTTAATAACCCATTATGTTTACTCTCTTTCCTACAGAGCCACAAAGTTTCTAGTAGTAAGAAGGAATATATCTCTTTAAGGTCAGACTGTGCATTAATCAGTCAAAACTACATAGAGCCATATTATTGAACTAGAGTGAATGCATGCATTGAAATTAACTAATGTTGGCTAGTTATGGTGTTTGCCTAGTACTAATCTGATCCCTTGGGCAGTGCACTTTTGTGGACAAATACTGTATTGGAAGGAAAGGGAAGGACAGAGAAAGAAAAAAAACAGGAAAGTTATTTTAAATTCTAAATCACTGTCTTTCCAGAGATATAATAGGTTATATCTCTAAAGATAACTTGTCTTGAAGCTTAAGACCTGGGCAAATATCAAAGCTGTTATGTAGTAACAATGCAAAGAAAACCCAAACCCAAACCCTTATCTTTCTGAAAGAAAAAGCTTTACCATTCCCACTGTGATGAATGCACGGGATCCGTGATTTTGGATGTATGGAAAGCCTTAAAGCCAGTTACAATTTATGTTCCGTTTCCTCTTATTAAGAGCTCTAATTCTGTTGACCACATCTGTGGTGTTGTGGAATTTAACGCTCTTACATTGATAGGGATTTGGCACATCAGAGCTGAAGTTATCTGCTTCTTTGATTTCTCAGTTACTTAGAGAGCTACACAGAACATCTATTTAGTAGACAAAATGGGATTGTGTCATACAAGGTTTCTATTAGTTGGGTTAAATCTTTGACCACTTAATAAGGTAGGATGTTGACTTTGACACCTTTCCTGTCTGAAGAACACTATAAAAGCTTGCCTCTCGCCTTCATGCCTCACTCTTGTGTCTGTAGTGATCTTAGACAAGAATCCCACTTACAAAAATGGATTAACTGCATCTGGAGCTGGCCAAGGACATTCTAGTTAGATTCCACCTTTCCTTGTATTCTCACATATCAGAAAGGTGCTGTCTATTTATCCCCTACATATTTGCAGGAAGTTATTTCTAGTTTTCCAAATTAAATTTGAGCAAGTCTGCACTTTCTGGTTTGCCTCAAAAACTCTGTGGAAAAAATAGCTCCCTAAAGGGCACGAGTGAGTTTGTTCTGTTTCTCAAAATGAAACAAGGGAACAAAGGACCATCTTGCAATGCAGGGATCTGCCATAGAAACAGCACACATTACCAGGAGGAGGAAAATGCAGGTCTTCAAACAGAATGAGACAATTTTGCTTGATGAGCAGTGTATTTAAACATGACCATCTTCAAACCATCAAATTCATGACCACCTTCAAGCAGTCAGAAACCATGTGAGATATTTGAATTTCTTGGTTTTTTGTGTGTTTCCTCTCAGGCTGTCAGCTGAAAAGTTTGGGATTTTTCTAGAAAACTAACAATGAGCTCATGCTCCAATTTGTTATTGAGCACCTCAGATTCTGGGAAACTTCATCAGAACATTGTGCTCTTTCACTTCATGTGGATCACTGGCTGCCTCAGCTTACTTCATACTGCAGAATTATTGAAGATAACGATAAATGATCATGTATTTTCAGAGAAAGGTTAACAATAATGTATATCTATCAGTAGCAATGAAGCTCTTAATTTCCTGGCTTGGTTTGTTCCAGTGTAGGAGTGTAATTTTGCTATCTGAAGTAGGATACTGTAGTAACCGTACATTGTGTCATCAACCCTCCATGAAGGGGGTGTGTTCAATACTCAATAGAATTTCTAAGAAACTCATCCTAGTGAACACTGTCAAAGCCTTTTGCAGGGCTGTCCTGTGTCCCAGAGGAAGGGAAATCCATGGTGCTTTTCCTCTGACTGAGCAAGTTCTTCATATTGAGAAACAATTTATCTTGATAAATTTGATTCACCTGCTTTGACTATTTTGATTCCCTTGCTGTGAATTCAATACTACCACAATGAAACTGATCTATTAATGTATCTTTGTCATTTTATTGTTTTTTTTCAAGGTGATCTGTGTTTCTTAATTTACAGATGCAAATGGCAAGCAGCATGGATGCATGTTTTGCTTATTAGGTGGGTGTGTACCTCTGCAGCTGGGAGAACAAGCAGATGCATGGGTCCCAAGAAGCTCATGTTCACTTATGCCATACCTTACTTTCAGCATAGGCTGCAGGGTTGATCTGTAGGTTAGAAATACAGTGTCCTGAGAAAAATGCACAAAGGGAGAAGTAAGCCATTTCAGCTGAATGGCTCTTTTATATTCTCTGTGTTTACCTGTTGTGTAAAAGCCAGGCAAATCTACCATCTAATCCTCTCTTGAGAGAGATGCACAGAATAAAGATGGGTGTTAGGCTGTGGAGAAAAAGAACAGTGACTTGGATCGATCCAAAAGCATTTACTCACTCAAACAGCAGAGATAAGAACAAAAGTGATAAAGAAACCCAAATCCCACATCAACAGCACAATATTAAAAGGGTGATTAAGATTACAGACCTAAGGGAATGTGTACATTGCATTACTGAACATGGAGTACCTAAGTTTTAGGTTACCTAAAAAAGCCCTGCAAGCTTGACTGACCTCTGCAGGCTTTGTGTGATGTATTGATGAAGCAAAGAACCACAGACTGATAGCCATCAAATTTGGGATGCTGTCGGCTGTGTTGGGATGTTGGGATGCTATGCAGGTAACGGTCTTTAGAGACTTGCCTCGCACTGGAGCAAGGGCTGCATGGCAGGGCTCTCTGGCAAGCTGCTCTTCAGTAGTCTGGACAATAACCAGTTTGCAGTCCCATGGCAGGCAACCAAGCAGCAACAGCTAAAGGACTTTGAATCAAAGTGAGTTTGGATTTCAGTTTTGACTCTTTGTTGCAAAATGCGCCCTTTATGGCTAACAGTGCTCAACACAATCCACATTTGACTTTTTTTCTCAAATTCTACCCTTTATCTGCAATAAATTTTGATTTTAATAAACCGTACGTCTTCCAGTACTAATTACAACTCATCACCTTCTTAAGTTCTCTTATACAAATGTATGCATGCTGTACTCTGGTTGGCTCTATTTATAACTGAATGATGCTGCTTTTTACTTAAATGCTAAGATATCACAGCCAAATGCAATTAGCTAATTCATTAATTAACCAGAGAATTTTTACCTCTGGTGAATCACTTCAGCTTTGCTGTTCAAAGAGAGAGCAACAGGACTTCTCAGACTTCTAAGGAGGAGGCTGGAGTAAAACTGTTTGGAAAATCTACTTCCCACCATTTACAATACCCTTGGATGAGGCATTGAGGCCAGTTGGCAGTTTTTTCTCCAAAGAGATGACAAAACTGGTAAAATTTTATAAGCCCCCACTTCATATTTCTGTTTCTTGTTACTATTCTTAGAATGAATGATTTTTATGAATGCTAATGATACCATCGTAATGTCAACTATTTGTGCCTTCTCTAAGAAAAATGATGTAATCCATGCAAACTTGCTAATGTCTCTTTGGATACCAAAGATGTGTTAGTGGGTAAGTTTGACCCACAGCAAATGCACACTTGCAAGTCTATCAAACTTAAGGAGAAAAATCAAAGAAAAGAGGTTGCAGGAAGCATGAGATTTTTCTCCTCCCTCCCTTGACTGGCCAGGCTTGAGTACATGCTCACTGTCAGTATAAAGACCAAGAGGACATTTGCTGAATGCCCCCTTATAAGCTTACATGGAAAGATTAGAGGTCTCTGGTGCTATAAAGCACAAGTACATGTTTGGGTCACAGCCTGAATGGAGACACCCTTTCTTCTGCTCTGGATTAAATTTACGCAGGCAAATTTCTTGTTCTTCGCGTCACCTCTAAAATCTGGTGCAAAATAACATCCGAGTATCATCAGAAAGGTAGAACATGCTTCAGTTCTTAGGATTGTCTCAAATAATGACTTTTGCTGCCTCTAACCTAAATGTCGTTAGGTCCTGAATTAGAGTCAACTTTCTTGTAGCTGCCTACTACTCAGTCTGACTTAAACCCGACAGCTGAGAATGAAAGACTTTTCTGCAGTCCTGTCCATTGAAATGGGTCACGAAATGATACCAGATAGATACTTTAATGTGGGTGTATTGTCTTTCATTGAAGTTTCTGGGTGAGTCATTCACCTTTGGTCTGACTCAGCACTGAGCACTGCTGCACTCCCCAGAACATCTCCCAGCTCGCACCAGTCATTGCCCAAGACAGCATACTCAGTCTTTGGAGCATCCTGATGGCTCGGCACAAAGCCTTTAGCTAAGCTGCTGTGCTAGGGAGCATAGGGACTGTGAGCCTGACCCTGACATTGTTCTGCATCCCAGCACCTGGAAGTCTTGCTGACGTCTGTCTGAAGCAAGCGTGTAAGTACCCTGGTGTCTCATGGCCTGCTTTCTTAAGAAACCTTCTAGTGCAGTATCAAAGCCTAAAACCAATGCCTGGGTTTTCTAGAATTTTCTTGAAAATCTTAACAGCAAAATGCGTAAATGAGACAAGATCTTTCAGTGATGCATAAACACATTGCTGCTAGACTCAAGCAGTAATCTAGATCATTTTCATTTGCTGAGAAAGGTTATCTGCATCGAGCTGCAAACCACCGTCTAGGGAGGCTGCACTGGCTGCCCAGCTTCTACACAGCAGGATCTGCTCTCGTGCTCCAGCAGTGCTGTTGCTATGGCTTTGCCCCAGTGTATATGAGGTCAGAAACTGGCTTGCTGCCATGTATATGTTTTTTGTGAGAACTGAATTGAATTATGCTTGTCATTGTTTGCTTGGGGTGTTTTTCTCTAGAAAGATTAACAATAGCACTGCTTACAAAATCCTCACCTTAAGAAAGAAATTATGTTGATCTTTCTTTTAAAAGGGAAAACTAAAGGAGCTAAATAAATCAGAGAACCAAACAGTCCAAACCGTTTGGGCACTTCTGTCTCAGGCTGGTTTCAGTGCTTTCATCTTCAGTGGCATTTTCAATAATTTCTGTTATTACTTGGCTACGCAGAGGGCTGGGATGCAGGAGGTACAAGATGGACTCTTCAGATCAGCCAAGGAGATGCTAGGTAGATGAGGATAAGTGGCTGAATCTCTTGATTCTATTGCTCCTCTTCCAAAGAAATAATCTAGCTCTTTGGGTGACACTGATGACATCCTGGTGTGGCTCTGCAACAGTCCTCTCTCACGGGTATCTGGGGCAGCAACCTGTCTGATTTAAATTGGTAAGTGTATGAGTTGGAGGTAGGTGATGAAATCATAAATACAGTAGCAAGGAGAGAGACTTCATGCATAAAGATGTTTTTTCTATCCCTTTTTCATATGTGGCTGGGAATATTTTTTGGAATAGGGCTTTTCCTTTCCATTATGCTATGTATGGCAACTGCATACCAAATGCAGCTACATATCATATATGCACAACATTCAAAACATGTGTGCTATGATACAAATAATTGAGTTGTCTGAACAAAAGCTTCTGTTTTTAAAATGTCTTAATGTTTCCTGAAAAAGTTAAAATGAAAACACACTCATAAATGTTGTGCCTCTAGCGCTCGTTGTGTGAGGACGTATCTTCCTGTAAAAGAGTTATTTTTTATTTTCACCGTCCTGTTATGGAGGTTTAAATTATCTTGAGTTATTCAATAAAACCCACAAAATTGCTTTTTATGCAATTGCTCAGAGAGAGTGTTCCATTATGTGACAGTCACACAACCACATAATATCCCTTTCATCTATAACTTTCTGTTACTTTTGCCCACTAAGTGTCTGAGAAGGTAACACAAGTTTAAAATATTCCAGTAGACTCATGCTGGCCTTGGGTGCTGCTGATGCCAAGGGAGAAAGTCAGGAGATTTCTATGTGGTCCAGAGAAGCGTATTTGTTAAGATAAATAATGTGGATGTACCCCATTGCCCTAAACAGGATCCTCTGACTTGAGCTGCTGTCATGATTTCAGAGCATCTGATTTCTGTCCTCAGCATTAACCTTCTGATTAGCGATTTTTACAGCACTCTGGTATGCAGAAGGTATGATGACAAGATGAGGGGTGATGGTTTTAAACTAAGAAGGGAGATTCAGGCTAGACATGAAAAAGACTATTTACAATGAGGGTAGTAAAATCCTGGCACAGGTTGCTCAGAGATGTGGTGAATGCCACTGAAGACATTCGAGACCAGGCTGGATGTTGGTCTGGACAGCCTGGTCTAGTTGAATATGTCCCAGCTCATTGCAGGAGGGTTGGACTACCTGATCATTGAAGGTCCCTTCCAACCCAAACCGGTTTATGATTCTATGATGGCACCAAATGTTTGAAATATACTTTTGGGTAAAGACTCAGTGGGTTTCAGGAGCAGTTAGAGGTGTTAGTTTGAACGCCTCAGTTTTGGAGCCTAGTTCTTATAGGTCCTGTATTCTTTAATCTATCAGATTCTTGTCTCTCAATGCTGCAGTTTCCAGCCTATAAAAAGAAGAAACCAGCATTTCTCCACCCCTAGGGTACTGTGAGTATAAATATGATAAAAATTATGAAGCACTCCAATACTATGGTAATGGAGGCTATGTAACAAGTACGGGCAGATAGCCAAGAAAGCTTTTTTTTGCATATTTCAATCTAGTTTTTGGAATCTAATGAGATTGAGTCAAGTCCGTGATGTATAAATCAGAGGTTTCACCAATTCACTGAGGATCAGGCTGGTTGTAAGTTTTGCAGACATTTCTACAGTTAGAGCTTCTTACACTTACAGATGTGTGAGAGGAAGAATTTCCTGTGTGATTCTGCACATGGTGCTCCAGCAGTAGATTTTCAGAACTGTTTTTTTCATCCTAGACTCCAATGAGATGTTCCAGTACATGCAGCTGCTGTGCTTGGTCAATAGGAGCTCATAGATCTATTTAGTCTTGAAAAGCCCACAGGAAGGAAGAAAGGTTGAATATGTAACAACCTCTAAAACTGTAGTGGTTTAAGGTATATCAAAGCTTTCTTTTAGAAAGACAGATTACAGTTTTACTTTTTAATTCTGCAGGCTGAACTCTTTCAGCCTAAGATCTATTAAAGGGCTTATTGTGCAGAGCTGGCTGAGTGAATTGCTTAATGATAAACAGTCAAACACTGCATAAGAACATGAAAAGCTGCAGGTGCAGGTCACCCAGCAGGGCTTTTTGAAGTCAGACTCAACTTTGAAGTGCTCTTTAGGTTTTACTTTCACCTTCCAGCAAGCCTCCTGGCTAACAAGGATTATCTGTTTCAGAGCTGGCTATAGCCTGGTTAACAGCTGGCAGGTGGGTAGTGAGGAGGTCTGCTCTTCTTTAGTGCCCCAGAAAGGCTGCAGGAGGGGAGTGCTGGCATCTCATCTCTTTAGAGGGGCTCCAAAGCACTTTGGAGTAGTGTGGCTGTTGAAGTTTTTCCTGTCTTTAATGCAGCTTCTAAAAGCTAATATAATAAATAAAAATCAGTTCTCCCCCAATGCACTTAATAGATCAACTTCATTGTCGGTGATCTCTGGGTTTTGTTTGAAGTTTCCAAAGCGAACTGCTCAGTTTAACTGCCTGATTAACCACTGGTTACAACACAGAGGCTCATGGGTATGTCTGCAAACCCGTGTTCCTTTAGCATGTTGCAGAAGCTGATGGACTTTGCCGAATGTGCTGAACAGTGGCAGACTGATGTGAGCTGTTACGGAGCAAGAAATTCTTGTTGAGAGGACAGGCTACTTTCCAGGCCTTTCTGCTCTTGCCATCACTATAGCACGTGGGCTCTGGTTGCTTTGCTACTCTGCTTCATGCAGATGTCAACAGCAACTGTAGCTGTCTAAATAAAACAGTACCTGAGCAAGATAGGTAGATATGTAAAGGACAGTAAGAAGTCAGGCAGACATCACTGTACAGTTTTTGTTTAGTACATGTGAATAAGTAGTGTGAATGCCTAGCTATCAAAATCTCCGAGGAGTGAGATTTCCCATTAGCATGAGGCTTAATGCATACAAGGGACACTGTAAGCACCATCCAGCATGAGATGTGCTCCAGCCACTGTGTTGCTCCATCAGTGCTGCCATGAATTGAGCTGTAATTTCTGCCTCTCCTTTTCAAAGGGTCAGAATTGAGACATAGATAGGGATAAACGGTTGCATCTATGAATCCCATTTTCCTTCACCTTTCTTTCTGTTACTTGGGTTTCCATTGGAATCCTATTTAAATTGTTTATTTGGTACTCAGCCCATGGAAAAAGTATGAGCCCCGTGCATGGAAGCTGGAGGTTGCTGTGAATTTTCCCAACCCTCCTGTTGGAAATCGGAGTGTTTGAACCCAGTCATGAAACCTGATTTGGTGGCAGGAAATGTGTTGAAAGGGCCAAGGTCATCTTACTTTGTGATAAAGAAGGAAACAATAAGAAGATAAAAGGAAAAGCTAGAACTCATAGAGGGGGAAATGATTTTGTCCTGCCAATTTACATGTAAACCAAGAATTATTCCCTCCTTGAGCCTAAAATGTAAGGACTAAAGTAGTAAAATGTTTTTCTTTTACCAGAATTAAAATGATAGAAAGTATTTCCAAATACACTCAAGGGAAGTGATATTTTTAAAAAATGTTTCTTGGAAAAAAGAGAAAACACTTTCAGGAACTGTGATCAGAAGGAAGCTGTAAGGGCAGGCATTATGTTGGATCACATTTCCAGGTTGTTTTTTTCTTATTCTGTCCATAAAACAGGTCTTTGGAATATTTCTGCCTGCAGAAAACAAAGCTTTTGGCTGTCTCTGCCCTGTGCCTCCTTTGCCTTGCTCCTTGTAAGAGCAAGTACTGTTTTTGACACATGTAGCTCTGCAGAAACAAAGGTCTGCTAGGGTTACATGGGGTAAACCAGAGTTGAAGGCAGTTCCATTTTCTTAAATTGCTTGCACCAAGAATGGAGCTACCTGAGCATGTGCCAGGTAACGTGTTCAGATTCCTGGGAATTAGGCACTGCCCAGTCTTGTATATCTTACTGCTTAGGTGGTGGCCTGTTTCTTAGGAACTAATACTTGCTTTTGACCTTATGTCAAGAATGTTCTAAGTCTTGAAAATTTCTTGATGGTGAGAGATACATTACAGTTAACCTTTATCATGTTTCATTTTTCTATGAACTTTTTACGTGTCATTATTCATAGCTTTATGTGAGAGTACTTGCATGTGTCATAAATAGGATTTATTATTGGATTCCTTTGTTTAATTCAGTAAGTATTCATCTAAAATATAGATTCATGTCTTTAGATTAGGGGAAAATGGGCTTCATAAATTACAGCCTTTGATATAATCAAGTTTCCAAATGTCTTTGAGATCAGACTTAACTTATAAATCATTTAGTCAAGCCTGTTGTTTTTCAGTTGGGTGTTGAATGAATGTACTTTAATCGAAACCCTTTCAGGGCAAGAGTTTTGGTCAGAAGCATGAACAAATGCTTCCTTATCTTAAAACAGAAATGTCTGTCACTTCATAAAAGTTAGAAAGCATTAAAATGTGAAACCAAACTAGCAAAAGAACAGAAATGCGTTATCCTGCTTAACCATGATTTTAATATGTAATAAAAAGTCTGCAGATTCTGTGACAATAAAGATTAAAGTATTTGATCCCACAGAATAGGACAAGCAGGGTGAACTGGTCATTTTCTGTTCCCTACAAGCCAGGTTTGTGAACTCGGGTCAGCTGCTGCTGTTAATTATGTCCTGGTGCTCACAGGTATGCAGAGGAGAGATGTTTGGAGATGCAGGACATCAGGGCTCTTCCTTGAGATGATTATTCCACAAGCAGCAGAGCAGATAATAAAAAGCCTGGCAGGGAGGATTAGAAGTGAGAGCAGTGCAGGTTTACCAGTGAGTCATGGTGTAATGCTGGTGGCAGCAGGGAGCTTTTGTGGTGTGTTTGTGACAGGATGAGTCAGAAAATGGAAACATAAAGTTACAGGCTCCTCAAGCTGGCAATGGTTGTTAGTGCCCATCTTAATACTTGTATATGCACATTCTTGTGCTGCTGCTTCAGAGAGAATGCGTCTGGGGAAGCTTTGTGTTATGACACTTGGCCTACGAGGTGACAGGTCACAAGTAGGTTCTGCAACAGAAGCTGGGTTTCACTGGCTTTAGCTTGGCTCTGGACCCAGGCTGACCATGCTTGGTGAGTTGCTTCCACTTCAGACCTGCTTCACAGTACAGGAAGAGCAAACTCGCCCCTGTCTGCAGAGTAGCAGTCAGGTATTTCCCTGAAAAAAATGGAAAGTTCAGAGTAACACACATCCTGCTTTATCTGACAAAATAAAGCTATAGGGAACGGAAAGGCACAGATCTGGGCAGAGAGTGATTGCACAAAAGCAATAAAAAGGCTGCCTCTGATCCTTCACCAGTTTTTTCACAGCCTGGACACCACTTGGTTAGGAATTTGCAGTGCCAACATTTCTTGCCTGCATTTCTGTGTATGATCTTCTAGTGCTGGTACAGGAATGGGGGATTGCCCCTTTACTCACACAGTACTTCACAAATAGTACTGATTTTCTCTTTGCACCATCCCTCCCATCAGAGAGGCAAATACCAATTTCCTAACCAGTAAAAGAAATACCAGTTAAGGGGAGATACAGCAGAAATTTGTGGTAGGGATAAAGCTATGGCATCTGCATCACTGGTACCAGTACTACCCCTAGACTTAGATACAGCAGAGGCCATTGCCCACTGGTCAGTGAGCATCACAGATGACAGCTCAGGATGGGGCTGGTCAGGATATTCTCATCCCAGAAAGCTCATAGGGATGTTTTCAGTGTCCTGAGCCATTCTACCCTTCTCTCTTTTCACTTAGGCAGAGTGGCTCCTGAGAGTGCATTGAGATGCTCCGTATGTCAGCTTCTCACCCGCTGTGCCTGTGGCTTCAACCAGAAATCATCTTCTGCATGCCAGGGCTATACAAGTGCAAGAAACTTCCTTGGGCAAGCTGGGTCATAAATAGGGCCATGAGCACTTCATCAAAGGGTGATTTGAAAGTGGTCCAAAACAGTTTTCCAACGCAGTGTTTCGCTCCTGCCTCACACCCTGGTTTTGCTGGAAATGATCATGTATTTGTTACACTCTGCTGGAGAAGGTAAGCTGGGGAAGCAGGGCAAGAGGTGATGTGCCACTCAGAGAGACCAGGGCTGCCTCATTAATGTCTCTGGCTGGAGCCGTTGCTGCTCTGTCTTCCTGTTGCTAAGGAAGGTTTCTATGGTGAAGGCCCACCAAGAAAGTGAGAATTAGAGAGAGTTAATGTTCAAAGCAGATGAGCTTGACAGTGTTGGCAGCTGGCTTCTTCAGGGGAAATAAGCTGCTGGAAAGCAAGACTGGCCATCTTGGATGCTGTGCAGAGTAGAGGTGCAGCTGGTGTGTTTGCTGGTTTGTCTCTTTTTAATGTTGGTAGATTGTGGCAATTGCAACCTATTAAATTAAATGCTGATCGAGAGATATTCTCATTATGGATGTGTTCTCCTAGGATGATGAGCTGCAAACTTCAGTGGCACTCCAAAAGTTCTTGCTGTCCTGTAGGTGTCTCCCCATCTGTTGGAACAGAGAGTGGGGAGGAAAACACGACTTAAATCCCCTGAGCAGAAATGCACTGGTTAAACTGAGACACCAACTGCACACTAAGATCTACCAAGACCTGTGAAGCACTCCCCAGGCAGCCTGGAATGGTCTCACAGTGGTGCTGGTCTACTTTCTGTGTGCTGCAGAAATCCAGAGGGACTTCTGGGTCATCCTCTGTGCTCTGAGGTATCGGTAGTACCATCAATACTGCCTTTGGTGCTTGGAGCACTCCACAGGAGACTGACTCTCCCATACCTGCAGAGGACTGAACACCCAGTACCTCTCTGAACAAAGAATTTTTGTCTTTATTCCAGATCGATGCTGTCTGGGAGGCACAGAGATCCTGCACATAGGAGCATGATCTGTCACCAGTGTCCAGTCCCTGGGAGAAGGTAATAGAGAATGAAAGGCCACTTGGCCCATGATGGCACGATGCTCACCTGGGGTTCTGCCCACTTTGAAGGACTGTTATGGTCCATCTGACAATGGACCTGCCCACTGCATCTGTAATTCACTGCAAGTAGGTTGATTGGTTGGTTGATAAACAGGATTATATGAAGTGGCTGCCTGGGACAGCAGAGGAACAGGCTTGGTGCAGGAGGCATGCTCCAGTGCTACAGCCAGTGCTGCATGTGATCTCAGGCCCCAGCAAACATGGTGTGCCTGATCAGCATTAGTATGCTTGATCAAGGTCCAGCAGAATGTCTGTTTGTCAGACATGCTGTTATGTACAGAAAATTGGCAGATCTGGGTACAACTTTAGAAACAGGCTTTCACGCTGCCAGACAGCCCTTGCACCTTGTACAAATAGGATTGTCACAGCTTCTCACTGGAGTGGCAGTTCCAAGATGGAGGTGAGCTTTTTGACAGAGGGCACTTGAAATCTCATGCTACTGCTACCAGTTTCCTTTCTTCCTTTATTTCTCAGTGCTGTTGGTCTCCCAGCTTTAGCAAGTTTTACATTTGCTAGCAGAAAAAAATGCATTAGGAAATGATATTTGCCCCTTTCTGTGGCTGCATTACTTGCCTGCAGTGTGCCTGCTCTTACAGAAAGCTTGAGCTAAGCTGCCAGAAGTTCCTCTCCTCATATGGTGCTGCTCTGGTGATTTTCTTTACTTCTCAAGCCTATGGATGATGCTGCTAATTCACTTATGG
>JBCJKH010079473.1:0-10456 GCA_039877255.1 Loriculus beryllinus
ATGTAGTATTTGCTCATCCCCTTTGCTCCTTTCCTCATTTGTCTCATTTTGCTGATATTTATGAAATGGCTGTCTCAAGTGAGACAAAATATTGACTGTCCTTACTCTCTGTGAAGTCCTTATGGCTCAGCTTTAATGGTCAGTAAGAAGGCGCTCAATTTCACGGACTTTGATCCTTTATCTAAATTAAATATTTAATTCTGATACCTTTCTCTGATTTGAGATCTAGATACTTTATATCATTATGGAAAGTTAAATAAATCAATATTGCTGAAGTAAGTTAGACAAATTTGCTATAAACAATTTTATTTATTTATTTGTCCATCAAAATCCATCATTTCTTTCTTCTGTTAGAAGCTGTATATATTTCAAGAAAGAAATATATATATATATATATATATATATAAATCAATGGTCTACTTAGCTTCCCTTAAATAACTACTGAAAGAAATACTGAAACATCATGATATGAACACTAATAAGAAACTGGTAATATACTAAATGTGTCATGGCTTAGACACTAAAAAAAGGCCATGATGTTACTCTCAAAACTGGCATGCAGTATGCATACACTCAGTAGACTTTTCACTGGGGGTTTACAACATCTAGTGCTTGTTTTTATCTTTGGTGTCTCCAAGGTGTACAATAGCACAGCTGTAACATTCTCAGGTATGGAGGGAAACCTCTGGCTCTACTTTCCAAGTTTCAAGTCAGTAAATATTTAAAATCAGCTATTATTAGTTTCTTAAATCTTGATGGTCATGTGCTTTTTCACTATGGGACCTCAGAATAAATGTCAGCAATAATTAGCCGACATTTGTTGCAAATCCCCAAAGAAGGAAATGTTATTCTGTAAATCTCTGAGCAGGAATTTAGAAATATTTCATTGTATTAACTTTTTATTGCACACAAGTGAGACTGACACTCTTCTGCCTCAAACTGACGTCCCTGTCTACTCTTATTTTATTTTATTTTATTTTGGTTTATTTATTTTAATTTTCTAGCTTCCAGTAAAAAGTGCAGAATACAGGTCAACTGTGAGAAAATGAGGCTGGGTCAATGTGATGAGATACTGTCAAATGGGAGCCACCTCTAATGTGGAAATCCAGTGTAGGTTATGTGGCAATATCAGTTGTGTCAGTAGCTCACTAAACAGAAAGGATTGCTGCTCATTTGAGAGCTGCCACTATTTCTTGCAGGGAGGCTCTGGCGCTGCACTTACACATGTTACAAAGCTGGGTTATTTCTCGTTTCTGCTCACTCTGTAGTTTCTTGAACCACTTAGTTCTTTGAAGAATCAGAACACAATTTTACCCCTTCCCCTTCATATACATGGGTTTTGGATTCCAAGCTAGGTTTTCATAGCTTAGGTGCATTTTGAACTCAAACAGCAATTCAAATTTCAGCACTCCCAAAGCCAACCTAGGGAAGAACTCTGATCCTGACAGAAATATAAACTCTACCAGTAAGATCCAGCTCATTTCTTGACTTTCTTAAAATGTAGCACTCTGCCCTCCCAATTTTCATGAAATGTCAGCGTTGTATGGGTTATGCATGTACTGTTATGTGAATATCTCCAATGTGCAAAATTCTTCTTTCTTCAAAACAGAATATAAAATTAAAAATCACCCCTACTGTCCATGTTACAGACCTGAACTGAATTATTAGCAAAATTTACTGATGTGAAAAATCTCATTCAAATTCTTTGTTGTGATTGTTCTGGTGTGTGCAAGTGTGTGGAAATTTTCCTTTGAGGTGATGAAGCAAGAGAGAACTTTCAAGCTGTCTCAAGTACAAACACTCCTAAATGATTTGCCAGTACCTGTTCAAGTTTTATACATATCTGATCCTATCATTCTGTTAGTGATTGTGAACATAATTACTGGATAATGTCATCCTTCAGCCACACATGGTATAATAAAATTACATTACCTCTTCTACTGTATTCATTAACCTACTTTAAGAATTTATTGAATAAGTGAAATAAAATACTTCTTTTTCTGTCTGAACTTCAAAGACTTTTAATTTTGTCAGAAGGAAATATGAACTATTGAAAAGAGAAAGCAAATACACATTCCTATTACTTTTTATTTATAGAAAAGAGATAAAGTGACAAAAGTTTGAGCATTTTCTCAAATATTTTGATTTCAAGCAAGAATTAAAAACAAAAATATTTTTAAATAGTCTAGGGAAAGAAAGAAAAAGAGACAAATATTGAAGGATATAGAAAATACCAGATATATGAATTTTCCTCTAAGAATAAATAGCTTACAGAATGATAAACTATGGGTTAATATTTTTCCTGTGGTATTTTAAGTACTTGATATCATTGGAAAAAAAAAAAAAAAAAGGTATGTAAAATGAGAATGGGGACAACCTGAAAGTTCTCTGATTTTCAATTATGTAGTTATAAAAATGTTCAAGTAACCAACTTGGCAAGAACAGTAATGTCTGATGATGAGGATCATGCTAAGTAAGCAAAGCCATATTTTGAATTCTGTGAAAAATTTGGTCATGACAGACTCAACATACCTTCCCTCTTGTAATGTTTCATGAGTAGTTCCAGGTTGCTCTGGTATGTCTTGCAGAAGGCCATCTGGCAGCTGTAGGTGTTACATCTTGAGCCTATAAAGCAAGAAATGATGGTGAAGCACTTAGTAAAATGACAGCAGAGAAGTGGTGGAAGTAGAAGGGCTCTAACTGGCTCATCTGCTCAATCAGACAGTGGAAAATTACAAGGAAGGAAAATTCCATCAATTTAAAGATGTTCTAAATAAGGAATCTAACATCTGTAATGAAGGTGAGCATTTAAAACATGCATGCTGTGTCTAAAAATGCAAAACTCAGTAGTATGTGTCAGCCATTTTCCTGGCATTTTGGATTCTGGAGTATTAGGATCCCACAAGATGCATTCTTTCCTTGATCTCTAGTTTCAACTCTACAGTACATGTTTCATAATACATGTCCACTTTCTCTAGCGGGGAATTTTTGAGGGTTTTATCCATTTGTCTGATTTTTCCAGACAGTCACAACTTCTGTAAAATCTGTATTTCCACTTAGGCTGCCAGAGAAATCCCCAAAGATATGTGGATGACAGTTGCACATCCAAGCTACCTTTTATGCTCTATGAATTTTCAGTAAAACTGATGATTTTTTTTTTTTTTTTTATATTAGGCTTTCTTTTTTCATGCACAGATTAAGTATATAACATGATGCTTTAGGTCCAGTGTGTTTTGGATGCAGCTGGCCTTCGGCAAATGTTTTACAGAAAATGGTTTTTGTGTATGTGAAGTGAGTCTAGGGTACCTGGCACATATCAGGTGGACCGCTATTCTGTTCAGCATAGACGTATGTCCTGGTGTGCCTAAATCCATCAGAAACATCTTCTCACTTCTTTCAAAAAAGTGGCTCTTTTTCAGTGGTCCCATGGACTCCTGTTTTCACAGAATGTCATAAGTTTTGTGCTGAGGCATAATCAGGATGAGATTGATTAATAAGAATAGACATTTTTAATGTATCCTTCTAAGAGATATTGCAGTAATTCTTAACTTTCCTTAGCAGCCAGGCATAATCTGGAGCAAATCTTAGTTACAAAGGAAAAACCAGAAATGTTCCAATTAGGATCTGAGCTGAGGAAGAGCTTAGTGTGCACATGTGTGTGTTTGTGTATGTGCATCCAGACTGTGGAGTGGTGGTGCAAAGGTCCTGTGGAAAGCAGGAAATGGAGTTTATACCTCATGAGGTTGTTCCAACTATAGTTCTATTTAAGATGCAGTCTCATGGAGTGTTCCTCTTACTCAAGCTTACTCGAGTTGGGTAACTTCAAGCATCAGTGTTGCAATGTGCTCCTCAGACTGGGAATTCCAAAAAAGCCTAAAGGAATCTGAGGCTTTTGAACTAAGTTAGGTCCCTTAGGCATTACTGAAAACATCAAGATTAATCTTTTGTTTTACTTTTTTTTAATCATGTCTACAATTTTTCCTCCTCACTTGCATGCATGAAAATGATTCCCACCCTCTAGTCCAGAAAACTGACACAATTTAGTCACTGGTGGAATAAAAGTTGCTCTTAAACTCACCTCTTGGGATTCCCTGCTCATTCAGAGCACCAGATACACTTAAGTGACAGCTGTCATTTACTGTCATTTGCATTGGAGAAATACTGATATTACATGCAAACTCTCAAATGTGAAAGCTTATCAGGTACTTAGCTTGGCATCCTTTTTTGCCCTGCCAGAGCTGATGTGTGCTGTTTGCATCTAACAACTATTATTATGGTTATTGAGCAAAACAGCTGCAGAAATGAGTGTTCACTTATTTCTCATTAGTTTTCTAGAGATCAGGTGATGCTAAATTGCAAAGTCTGTAGCTTTGATCTCAGTGCAAAATATAGCATGATTTTAAATATATAATTTTAATATTTTATTTAAATTTTGTCTTTATAGAAGAACAGTCCAAAGATGGAATCTGATACAGAGTACAATACTGTTCACTGGTGAAATAGTCACTTTATACTGGTAAGTTTAATTACATTTTCAAGGACAAGACTAAATATGTTAGACTGAGCATCTGGTTTTACAGGCATTTGCTGCAGAAACCAAGAGACTGGAGGAGGGGTTCACAAATCCTGCTCTGAAACACTTCTGTCTAAGTGTTTTGTGGAGACACAAGGAGAGGCTTTTTATAGATTCTTCCAGCTTGTTGTCACCACCAGAACCAGTTAAGTTTGTCTCTTAGTGGCTTGAGGCTGTTTAGATGGAAGTTTTCTTTACAGTGTGTCCAAAAGAGATTGTCATGCATTAACTTCCCCTGTGCATGCTTAAAGGAATCAACAGATGCTGTGGGACAAATGAGATATGCTCCCATGCCGACCTTGCTGAACCCTCTGGCTTACCTCTACTGGCATCCAATGCAGCACTGCCATATTTGAATCACATTTAGCCTCTGGATACCAGCTCAACACTTAACAATAATGCATATTTCCTAAGGGGAGGAATTAAGAAAACCTGGTTTCCTGTCCCTTATGGCTGGATTTATTGGTGCTAGAGGAAGAATAAGGAATGAGTGAGTAGTGCTGCTCTGGAGGTGGGATCTCCAAAGATCTCAGAAGGGTGGATTTTCTGGTCACCAGTGATGGGTTAAAGCTTACTCTGCAGAGGTGGGGAGCACCACTAAAAAACCCTTTTTCCTTTGCTTGACCTTTGTTTTCATGAAATCGGGAGGAATAAGAGGTCTGCTCTTATTATAAATTGACCAAAAGTACAAAGTTATTAATGGGCAATGGGAAAATTAGTAAATCAACACATATAAATGCATACACAGAACAGCATACTAGAAGCTTCATTTCAGAAAGATATTGGAGTTTAAAAAAGGAGTGATTAGAATGAAAATTTTGTTTGTGGGTAGGGAAAAGAGTTTCTTATTGACTCTTCTTGCCCTTCCATCGATCGCCCCCTTATCATCTCCTACAACTACTTTGTGATTTCTAAACGTCAGGCTAGATCTCAACATATGCTTTTAATTCGAGGTCTCAAAGCAGCATTTCCCAAACTAGGAAATCTGGAAGCAAGCCTGGAAGTGCACAGAGAAGTGGAGTTGTGAATGGAAACATTTGGCAACTGTGGTATAAAGCTTACTCATTCCACCCAGCCAGATTTTCAGCAAGATGTTGTAAGTATTTGGTTTACAACTGAAATAAGTAGCTCCTTGCATAGACGGTCTTCAGAAGAAGGCTGCTTGTAGAGTTCTGATGCCTATTATGCTCTTCCGGTTGCAGCCACCGTACTGAAATTCAAATATTTTAAGCAGTATTTACTTTTTCCTGTGCAGCAGATCTTTTAACTTAATCTCTATGAAAATTCTCTTGCAAGGAGAAACATACCACTACTCCCTTCCCCTTATCCCCTAGTGAGTACTAGCACATTCACGAAATAGCCTCATGTATAAAGACAAGTTCAAGGCAGTCACTATTTGATCAGTCTAAAGGATGGAGCCCTACTGCTAGTGATGGTGAAATTGTTTCATTTTTATTGGCTGAAATCCTTCCCTTGCAGGGAAATGGCAAAAAATCCCATGCATACTGTGTGGGAGACAGGGTTTCCCCTCTTGTCATAGGCTGTGGAGGGTAAATATCTCAGTGTGAGGGTGTTTGTCATCGTATTACTGCAGTTGAATTGTGCATGGTTCTAACAAATTCCCCGTCACCATACTTCAGTTCAATGGATAAAATTAACCCCCTGGTTGTAACTCAGCCTCCTCATCAGTGTTTCTTTGATGTTCTGTGGGCATCAAAGCAGAAGAGCTTGGCAGAAGTTTGTGTAAGGGAAAGGAGGAACAGAAAAAAAGAATATCCCATGGACTAAGCCAGGGAGTGCTTCATATGTAAATGTTCTTTTTTTAATTATTATTTTTTTAATTATTATTTTTTTAATTTGCCTTTTATTTTTTTTTTTTTTTTGATATTTACTCCCTTTACCCTCTATTGGGAACTGTTCTTACTGAAAAGTAAAAAGGAAAAAAAACCACTAACTGTTATATTTAAGTAGACTGGGAGTAAATGACTGATATGCTCAAGTGATTTTGAGACCTTTATCAGAACGCTATCTACTGTTGTGACATTTAAGTCTTGAATGGTTCCATTTTCAGTCACACACAACTTGCAGTATTTTTATACTGATGCTGTGAACACAGATCCTATGGATAATTATTATAATCACCTCTCATTTGCGAATGTTCTTTGGAGACTTGAACCCAGGTCTTGCACTGTTGCTTTATTACAGGGGAAGTAGAAGGAGCATCTCCCCTAGTTCACAATAGCACTGGTGAGGAGTAGTTAACCTGAACCCTCAATTATGTGTAGAAAATCTGCACATCCTGCCCAATTAAGATTTCTTTTTCACATGGAGCAGGTTCTAAATTTTTAAATAGTTTGATTGGAATTCTAAAAACAGCAAGAGAGAAGATTAATCTTGTTAATAACTAGAAAGCTGAATGCTAACATTTTCCCCCTATAGGAGCTGCCTCAATGTTATTACTCTCACAGCTAACAGCGGTTTCAGTCTGTGTGTAAAGAAACTGATATACATGTAAATTGACCAACAATTTGACAGAAATAATTGAAAAAATTAAGGTGAATAGATTAATTGTGTCTGCCTTTTGATTTACATCACAAAAGGGAAGGATGAAAGGCAAGATAAATTAATTGGTCCCATGACTAACATGGTCAACCTATATCTCTTTGCTTTCTTTGCAGTATAAGGAAATATTGCTTCTAACTAGGCCATATCCTCCTGCAAGCCAATGCAGGAAATACGTGCAGCATCTCTGTCAACTGAGGATGCATGAGATGCTGTTCAAACACTCCTTTTGCACTTCCTACTTTCTGGATAAATCTGTCTATCACTGCTTGGTGCAGGTAGAGTAATGAAGAGCAAGAGTCAAAAAGTCATTCTGAAGTCTTCCACCAGTAAGATGGTTCCCGAATAAGCTTCATTTCTTAGGATCACTCTTTCTCTCCCCATAGTTGGTGGCATAGGTGTTTCAGAGGGATCCTACATAGCAATTGCCACCTAAAGATCTGTTTAAAAATATAGTTTTGAGGGCTACAGTAATGGGATCCTGTAACTTGTTACAACGTTGTCAGAGCAGCAAGAGTATGGGATGACTGCAAGACTAGTTGTCAGATGGTGAATTCATGTCCTATTTATTGAGAGCAGAAATTTGAACCAGGGTCTTTCTTTTAAATCATGAGCATGCTGGTCACTATGAAGAATTTATGCTTTTTTTTTTGCTTTCTCTCCACTCTAAGTATTTAATTAATTATACAAGGAGAGAATACTGCCAGCACAAACAGCTGTCAGATATAGTATATCAGTCTGCATTTGCTGCCACCATATACAATGGAGGAGACAGGAGTTCAGGGATCACTTCTAAAGTGAAGATATAAAAAAATACTGTACTATAATACAGAAGGGAGATCATAAGGTTTGCACACTAGCAATAGCCTGGTTATTTCTTTTCATTTCTGTGTTTTACTTAACATCTTTAATTATGGTATTTAAATATATATCACCAAGCGTGTGTGTTTATATGGTATATTTGTATTTTATTTTCCTGTATTTATTAAAAAGTTTATTCAAATCTGGCTCTGGAAGAATAATGTTCCTGATTGCAAAAGTCTTTAAAAACCTAACAACCATCTACCAGATCTTTCCATAATTTTTCGAAGCTGTTGTGGTTCTCCTCTTAAGGCGCAATAGCATACAGTAGGTAAATAACAAGTATTTCTACTGTGACAGTACATGTATGAGAAGCAAAGGATTCTGAGCTGAGAGTAATAGTTTTATTTCTCAATTTTTGACCAATTCAGAATAAAATAACTATAAATTTTAAATTGAAAAGTCATAAAAATAGATTATTTTTGACAAATTGTTAACTTTTTTGCTATGAGTGAAGAAATTAATTGTAACAGATTACAACAGATCCTTTTTTTATTTATTTATTTCCAGAAGTTGGACTTTTCCAGAAAAGAGAAAACATTTCAAAACTTCCCAATTACTTACTAAACATTAAAACAATTAAAAATTGTGTAATATACTAACAATCATCAATATAATCTCTTTTCCCCATCAGTGGAGTTATAATTTTGAAACATTAGTACTGCAGCAAAATATTTGTGAAGAGCAGTGAGATACAGTAGAAGGAAAACCCAAAGAAACCAGAAATACTACTCTTATGTCCCAGAGCCTTAGTCTTTCTTACTCTTAAGGAAGGGAAATTTTTGGATGTAAAATTCTATCTGAGATAATATACATATAAAATTCACTAGAAAAAATGAAAGAGTGAATTTAAATGCTGTTAAAGACCTGTTTACCTGCATCTTTTTTTCTGGTCTATGGAGAGCAGAATGGAGAGAGATAGAGTCATATCTTAAGTTTCAGAGAAACTTGGTTAATGTGGTCCAGAAATTTCCTGTTTTTCCCAGTTTTCCCCATAGATCTGATGTGACTCCTGTAGCTACGACTGAGCAAGAGCTTAGCATTAGTTTTTTTTCCTTTCATACAAGAGTCTTATAGGCAAACTTTTTTCTTTCTTTCTTTCTTCTTCTTTTTTTTTTTTTTTTTTTTTTTGAGTAAAGGCAGCACAATGACTTACCTGGAGGTCTTAAAAAGATAGGAGTAAAAAGTCTCCTTAGCCTGATAATACTTGTCCACTGAATATCAAGATCCATTTTATCGAAAACAGTTTGCATATGAGTGCTTCTCGAGAAGATGTTGTCCAGGATACTTTTAATGAGTAACAGTTATGCTTTATAAAGTCAGATTAGCTAAAACAACCTTCAGCAGTCCAAGAAGTGCTGCTGTGATGGGCAGAACTGAGAAGAGTTACATGACCAGTCATGGTAGTCATGGCAGAACAGCAAGCCTTACATCAGCATTTATTTCTTAAACTTACACAGAAGTTTTGAATATCTGGCTGTTGCCATACTGTATTTTAAAAATGTAACAAAAATGATACCTATGTATTATAATCATCAACTATAATTGTACATGATCATCTCCACCAAAACACTGCAAGTTAATGTTATTAACAGCTAATCATGATATTTATGTGGCTCCATGAGGCATCTATATGAACTCTTTAATGTGCATCAGTAAAGAATACAAATTGTGAAACTGGAAGGAACTTAAGTAAAACCATATTTTCATGTTCGTTTTGACATAGGAATCTGAAAGTCTGGAAGTGCATTTGAACAGACATCAAACATCCAATAAAGTACAGGTTTTTTCTAGATTGGATGCTGTAGATTACAGAGAAGAGGACTTCAAAGGCTGTCAGAACAGGGAGGTGGAAAATTCAAAAGTTATGTGTAAATAGTTTCAGGGTAACAATTTATGAGATACTTCATGAAATAACACGATGTTATTTCTCACATAGAAATTTGTAACTTCAATTGGTGATTATTATACTGTATGTCATTTACAGTCTTTGTAACCATGTTTCAAAGATTGAAAGGGGAACAAGAGAATTTGCTTCAGTACTACAGAACTGGTAATTTCACAACTGACTTCAATTTTTGTCATCCTCACCTACAGTAGCTGTGATCTTGTAACATCTGTGGACCACCTAGTGAGCAGGCTGAGGGAGAAGATCATGTGGTAGCAGGGAGGAAGACTGTGAGGCCAACAATTTGCAGAGACCTTGTAGCAACAAGAGTCCCAGCCCTGTGTTGCCCAGAAGGAGGGACAGCTGGTGGCTGTGCTCAAGTGCAGGGAAGATAGGAACTGCATCCACAACATGAGCTGGAAGATAGTGACTTCTGGCACAAAATATGGTGTTTCTCTTTAGAAGTGCTTGGTTGACAAAATGAGAGCAGAAGAAGAGGCATTTATCCTAGAGAAAGGCTTTGACTTAGAGGTATATTTTTACCAAAAAAAAAAAAAGAAAAGGAAAATAGA
>JBCJKH010079474.1:0-14590 GCA_039877255.1 Loriculus beryllinus
TCTGAGCAAGGACTTTCTGAGTCTCATGCTCTGCCAGGGAGGAGGGGAGGCCGGGAGGAAGCAGGGACAGTACACCTGACCCAAACTGACCAAAGAGGTATTCCATACCACAGCACGTCATGGCCAGGATGTAACTGGGAGTTATCTGGAAGGGCGAGTGTGCTCTGAGGGTTGGAGGAGGTATCGTTTGGTTCTCGGTTGGGTGGGGTGTAGTGTGTTATCTGTTGGTGAGTGGTGAGATGATGCATTCTTATTTCCCTTATTATTAGTAGTATTGTTGGTAGCAGTAGTGATTTGTGTTATACCTTGGTTACTAAACTGTTCTTATCTCAACCTGTGGGAGTTGCATTCTTTTGATTCTCCTCCCCATCCCTTCGGGAGCAGGGGGAAGGCAAGGAAGAGGGGGGTTGAGTGAGTGAACGAGATGCGTGGCTGGCTTTAAACCACGATGGAAATGCATGGTAAAAGCTGTATTTTGATCAACAATCATAAATAACAAGATGAAAGATACAAGTAGGACTGTAATCACACATGTATGTCTATGTGAGAAGCTTTTTAATAGAAAGATTGCAGAAGATGTAGCAAGGCTGAAATAGAGATATGAATGTCCTACCTTTCATGTGTATTTTTAATATCATGTTTAGTCTGTCTGAGGAAAGAAACCCAGGTATCAGTTGTAAGTTAAGCGAGATAGTCATACACCAGATATTTTTACATCATCCATATAATATGAAAAGAAGCTTGAAAATATAGTTACATACAAGAAGTCTTGTAAACTTTGAAAGAATACATAAATTCAAAGCATGACAGGATCCTAATGCTGAGAGGGAAAAGACTTTTTATTCTAAATCTCAGGAAAGAAAACATGCTAACAGTATAGAAAAGAGACGAGCTGTCAAGGTCACTAAAGCCCCATGTAGAAGCAGATAGCTGTGCTGCTGCAGTCACATCACTACTGGGTGAACTTGGAGCATGTGACTTCTAAAATCAGGGAATGAGATCCCACCTTGAACAAAGCAGAGGTGAAGAATGTTTGGTCAGAGAGGGTGAAGAGAAAGAAAACCTGTGTAGGCAGGCAAAGCTGTCAGCCTCCTTCCACCCTTCTGCATGAGCATCAACAGAAAAGCCTGGGACATGGTATTCAGGATGTAATGTATTCTACTGTGGAGCAAATATGGAGAGAGGCTCATTCAAAAAAGCTGCAGAGGGGCAGGATACAGCTGCCAGAATTGTGATGTACCACAGAGAAGTCTTAAAAACTTTCCAGGCAAATAGATTGTAATCATGTACGCTTGAAATTTATTGTTTCATGGTCTTTTTATAATTCTGCTTCCAGTGTCAGAATTATATAAATTTTAAATTCATGTGAGCTACATATTGTTTAACCTCTTTCTAGCTGATTTACGCAAATCTTTCCTCAAAAAAAAAAAAAAAAAAAAAAATCACAGCCTTGAACTTTACCTTTTTTAACACCTCCTTTTCTTCATTGTATTCATGATATTTTTTTAGTGTGCACGTTCTTTTTCTGTCTGCAGAAATTTGAGTTGATTTTTGTGTCTGGTACAGGTGTAAGGGAGATTGCAGTGGGGACAGGCACTGTAGGGGTGGCCTCTGTGATGGAAGCAAGGGGTTGCTCTGTGCTGGACATCCAGCCAGCTCAAACCCACCCACTACAGGGAACAGCTAAGCCCATCAGCCAAGATGGTGGTACCGCTGAGAAAATGTATTTAAGAAAGTACAAAACCACCATACAGGCAGAAGACGAGGGAACAAAAAGGGTAAGAAGTAGCAGAGAGAAGACCAAGGTTAGAAGAGGAGAAGAGGAGGGTGTTTCATAGTGGAGTTTCATAGAGATATCCATAATACAGCTCAGGGAATGCCTTGTGCCAGAGTATGTCTGAATTCCTGAAGAGCTGCATCTGATGGAGAGCCCTAGCTGGAGCACAAGAAGAATGAAAACAAAATAGTGGCAGACATGAAGTGTTATGGACTGAATGCAACCCCCCATTTCCCACTTAGCCTCTGTCACTCAGTGTAACTACCCAAAACGATTTTAATTGGCACTAAACTAATTTTCCCCAGATCAAGCCTGCTCTGCCCATAGTGGTATTTGGTAAGTGATCCCCCTGTCTTTATCTCTACCCATGAGCTTTCTTATTCCTGTTTTTTTTCCCTTTTTCTCCTACCTATCCACTGACTGAGGAGCAAGCAAGCAGCTGAGTCTGTCCATTAGCCAGACTGGATAAGAATCCCAGTCAGGACTCTTTCACAGCCTCTTATTACAGCATTGGTCTTTGCATAACATAATAAAATATTCACTGGAACAAAGACAAAAGAGTGATGTGGCCATATAAAGAAGGTACTTAATGAAACAAAGAAAAGGCAGACAACTACCATAGCTTATTCTTTATCTCCTCATCACTGCACCATTGACCTGGGATCAGATCCCTCAAAAAGACAAGATAATCAATTGAAAGTGTCCTATATCACAGCTGGGGGGGGTGGGGGGGTGGGGGTGGGGAGGAAGGGCTAGTTACTATAATATTAGGTAAAATGGTCAATTGCTGCAGCTCTTCCTCCTTGATGCCCAAGGACTAACATAACCCCTGTTATAACATCATAGCAAGTACAGGATAAAATCCTTTAGATGGGAAGTGTTAAAATCTCACCTCAACCCTTACCATTCTTGATGATCAGTGTTCATACTGCACCACACATATATCATAAGAGAAATGTAGCATGAGAGGGTAATGATATCCTTCTGGGACGACCTCCAGATCTCATCACTGCACCATTGTCCCAGTGAAGGTAATGATCCCATCACTGCGCTGTCGTCCCAGTGAAGGCAACGATCCAAGCTCAAGCCCCAGAGCCCTTGTACTGTGTCTCACCATCAGAGCTCCTTAATGTACTCATATGCATACATAAGCATATACATATTGCACATGCGAGCCCACTCACTGTCTGTTACATGCAAAGTGAGGCATTTCAAAATTGAGCACAATGAAGACAATTGATGGTTTCAGAGATTATTCTTAATAATTAAATCGCAGTTCCTAATAATTTTATCTTTACATAGAGCTGGATGCTTATTTACAAGTTTCACATAGCTAGAAATGCAAAAGCCATGCTATTGTGAAAACCATCTGAAAATTAAGTACTCTCTCTTTCAAATTAATTTCGTCTGCAATTATTCCTAAGGTTCTGTTGATAAGATCAGTTTTTTTCACACAAAACCAGTGTGAAATAATCTATTTCAGAATTACATCTATTCAAAAGTATATTCAGAATATTTTGGCATTATGCTTTCTGAAAGAAAGACTAATTATAACATCAGACTGAAGAGTAAGTATTTTGTCTTCTGACTTAATTCAGGCAAATTCTCACTGATATCTGACTGCACAAAGAGTGATTTTGTTGTGGGTATTTTCATAAGTGATATTTTTGTAACTGTGCATTTGATGCTCTTTCTACTTTAAGAATGACCTCTTCTTTGATGAGTAATCTCATATACTTAAGTTTCAGAGTACCAGGAAACAGCATGATTTTAATAAAAAAATGCATAAGCAGGGATGTTTCTAGAAACTTTCTAAAACTACTTTTTATTCTAATACAGTTATTTACTTTCTCAAGGTTTAAACTCTAAAGCAATGCAAGGAAGGAATATTTATGTCTAAGAAATTTTACTGACAAAAGTAGATGATTTTCTGCATTTCTTTAAATATAAATGTCACCCTGAAAATGAAAAGGTTATTGTGATCTTATTTGTTTGTGTGAAGAGAAAAAAAAAAGAATATTTTTAAGTTAGAATATTTGTACTATTTGTTAAAAGTTGTTCTTAGTAATGTGGTAAAAATGTAACTGTGGTGGTATTAAGATAAGTGCTAATGTAAGATTGACAGAAGTTATTTCTGCAGCCAGTAAGAATCATGCTCAAAGCATTAACCAATATGGTTAAAAAATGTATAAAAGATACAAAGTGCATGCTTAAAGGAGCAGGCCATTGAACTTTTTCAGAGTGATATATCCATAAATGATGGCACTGTTTTTGCATGTGTTAAGATCCATCAAGTGAATAAGTGTTTTGATTTTAGCAACGAAGAAAAAACTTGTGACTTTGTGCAATCACTTTAGTGTGACTGGTGAGAAATGAACCTAGGAAAAAAAACAAGTATCAGTCTGATCTGACAGTCAACACAACATAGCTTTCTGATTATATTTTGTCTAGATACAGTTTAGCTGTTCAAACTAAAACCCTTTACTAGAAGGTAATTACGTGGATCTGCAGCTCATGGATCACAAATGTAGGTATCTACAAAGTGTGAAAGGACTTTGTGAAACAGTCAGTGTTGTGAAAGTGGTGAACCAGATTACTCTTTGGGAATTGCCTGATGTAGTCACCAAGCCATTTTCTATTCTTTAGGAAAATTCATGGCAGAAAGGCAAAGTCCTCAGTGACTGGAGAAACGGGAAACACCCCACCTATTTTTAAAAAGGGTGAAAAGGAGGATGCTGGCTGATCAACCAGTCAGCCTCACTCCCATGTCTGGTAAGATCATGGAACAGGTCCTCCTTGAATTTATGTCAGGACGTATGAACGACAGGGCGGTGATTAGAGACAATCAACATGAGTTCACCAGGGGCAAATTCTGCCTGACTAATCTGGTGACCTTCTATGATGGAGTGACTCCCTCACTGGAGTAGGTAAGATCTGCAGACATCATCTGTAGACATCTAGACTTGTGTAAGGCCTTTGATATGGTCTCCCACAGCATTCTTGGTCAAGGCCAGGCTGGACAAAGCCTTGCATGGCATGGTTTAGTGTGAGATGTCCCTGCTTATGGCAAGCTGGTTGGAACTAGATGATCTTAAGGTCCTTTCCAACCCTAACTAGTCTATGATTCTATGATTCTATAAATTGTAGAGATCAGTTGGATGGATGGACTGGTAGATGAATAAAGAATTAAATCAATGGTCTCATCCAAGCAGCTACACTCAATGGCTCAATATCCAAATGGAAACCAGGAATGGGTGGTGTACCTTAAGGGTCTCTATTGGGACCAATACTGTTTAATATCTTCATCAGTGATGTACATAGTGGGACTGAGTGCACCCTCAGCATATTTGCACATTATGCCAAGCTGAGTAGTACAGTTGATACACTTGAGGAAAGGGATGTCATTCAGAGGGACTTTTAAAGGTTTGAGGATTGAAGTCTTACACCTGGGTTAGGGCAATTCTCAATACCAATACAGGCTGGGGTTTGACTTGATTAAGAGCAGGCCTGCAGAGAGGGTCTTGGTGATAGTGGTGGATGAAAAATAGAACATAAGCCAGCAATGTGCTTGTAGGCCAGAAAGCCAAATGTGTCCTGGGCTACACCAAAAGAGTCATGGCCAGCAGGCTAAGAGAAGTGATTCTCCCATCTTTCATGAGACCCCACCCGTGGTATTGCATCCAGTTCTGCATCCAGCACAGGAAAGACATAGATCTGTTAGAGTGGGTCCAGAAGTGGGCAATGAAAATGGTCAGAAGACTGGAACACTTCTGATGTGAAGAAAAGCTGAGAGAGCTGGGATTGTTCAGTCTTGAGGAGAGGCTCATGGGTAACTTATTGAGGCTTTCCAATCAATGAAAAAGGCCTTACAAGGAAGGTGAAATATTTTATACCCAGTTCCTTAGTGACAGGACAAGGGGCAATGGATTTACATTTAAAGAGGGTGGATGTATGTTGGACATAAAGAGGAAATGAGGATGTCAAGATGCTGGAACAGGTTGCCCAGATGTTGTAGATGCCCCATCAAATTCAAGTGGGATGCGGCTTTGAGCAACCTGATCTACTGAAAGATGTCTCTGCCTACAGCAGACAGCAGGAGGATTGGACTAGATGATCTTTAATGTCCCCATCCAACCCAAACTATTTTAAGGTTTTCTGATTCTATAAACCCATCCCTCTTAGATTATTCTGTTACAGAACACCTTCAGAAGTTTTCCTGAAAGTCTGAAGAGGTTGGTTTTTGGCTTGATCCAACCAGGCAGATCAATCCTTTAGAAAGTAACTTGTGGATGTCATGGTACAATTTTACTTCTCTCCAAAAGGCACTGCAGCAGTGATGAGCCTTGGTAGGAGTAAGATTTATGACCTAGTGTTTAGACAGAATTACAGCGTCCAAAAAACTATATGTGATGATGATCCCTTAGCCAGAATTTGGGCTGCTGAGGGGGAGTTCAGAGAGCAGGAGGTCTTGAATTTTGACACTGGCATTTCAGAATCATAGAAACTGTGCAACAACAATAAGATGTGTCAGCTATAACAGAAGTAGTAATAAAGGATAAAGGATAATTTCTTGCATTTTTGAGACAAATGAAGCTAATAACCCATTATGACAGAATAATAAAAAGGCCAATCATTTTGGACTATCGAGATCTTGGAATTTCTCAGGGTGAAGTCCAGTGTCACTGTCAGGAGTCTATTGTCTAATCTGTCTCCCACATTTACTCCACTTAAGTGCTGGAGGTTTTTTTAAGGTACTTTCAACTTGCTTTTACGTGTAAAAGTATGGGTATATGCAATAAGTTTAGAAATGTTTTTGAAGTAGAAATATTAATGTTTAAAATAAAATAAAAAAGCTATTATTTAATACATCATAAATCCACAAACTATTATGTTGTCTCTTCTTCATGGTCATTTAATTTTGCATGCACATAACCAATGTTTTACTAACAGTACCAAGGGTTTCATATGTAAGACATTATTCACAGTATGTTTCCTGTTATTTTGCATAGCATTATTCTTTGTGAAAATAATGTTTTGGCCTCAGGAGAAATATTGCAATTGAATGCACAGCAATATGTTTTTGGTACAGGGCCATGGTACTGCAACTTAACTTTTTTTTTTCTCATTCAAATTACCTTGGCAATCAAGGCAACAGAGCCAAGATAAAAATTGTAAAGAGGTGGTAAAAAAAAAAAAAAAAAGATATATTTTCAGTGTTTAATTTGCAAATAAAATGTGCTAAGTGAAATGAGAGAGGAAACTGCCCCTTTTTGACCAGCATGGTTGCATGTACATTCTATAAATGCTTCTGTAAATGGGATCATATAGCTTAAATATATGTATTTATTTTTGGAAATAGGTGGGCTAAGCAAAAATTATTGCTATTAAGTTGATTGAAACATTGAGGATTAGCACAAGGAATAAAGATTAAACTAATTTAAACTGTATGCTGTATTTTTTGCCAAAAGACTATGTCATGTCATTGCAAAGGCGTGATTCATCGTTTTCTACTCCAGTTTCCTCACGTAGCAAAATGGATCATAATTAGCACTAATGACAATGTTAAATCCAGTAATTTGAGTTAGAAAAAAGTATCCAACCCACAGAAATCTATATTATTACCTTTTAAAGATTATATATATTATTCTCATCTATAATATGAGCAAACAAGCAAAGTTTCATCTTAAATTGAGCTGAAAAAAAGATGGGCAGGGAAGTCTTAAAACAAGAAAACGGTTTTTCATTGTGAAATCCTTCCACATGCAATATTTCAGTGGTAAGAGCTCAAAGCATCTTCTGTGGAATACTGAATGTTCTAAATATTTTTATGTGGATCTCCATACTTTTCTCTCCTTGACGCTTAAGCACATCATCATGTTGTTATTTACATGGAAGAGACACTTTTTCAGCCAAGCAAAAGTCATTCCCTAGTGAAGTTAATGGGAATTATTCACGTCGTTATTCAGTCTCAATAGAATGCGAATGCTTACGAAAACATATACGTGTTTTGGATTGCTATTCTGCTAATGCCGATATATTCCGAAGTGTATGAGTTTTAGTATTTTCTTTTTTTCTTACCCCTGATAAGGCCTAATTCTCCTGTTTATATTCTTGGGGTTTTTTAACTCATTCACTACCAGGAAAGGAAGTCAAGTTCACATCACTCACCACCAGTTTCTGCTTTCTTACACAACTGTTGCAGTAGATAGAGCAGATACGAAGTTTTTTGCAGTTGCTTTCATCCCACTAGCAAATTACTAGCTATCTTTTCAAAAGCCACCTTGAGTTTGCAGAATCATTTCTTGCTCAGAATGACAGATAGCAACAGCTGCATCATTACGGGCTCTGGGAGGCAATCAGCTCTTCACAGGAAAATATACCAAGAACAGTGCTAATTTTACTTACACCTCAGAAAACCACTTGACAGAAAAAAAAAAATAAAAATTGGGTACAACTAATTTTCAAGCACAAGTTCTATGTCCTATTACCAGTTTTGGAAATCAAACAATGCCATCCAGGGTTTCTTCAGTCATATTTCACATTAATTCTTTCCTTGATGTAGAAAAGATCACCCTGGTGTTTCCAACCAAAATCTACATATTTGACTTTAGAGACTAGGGAAAATTTTTTAACTGGCTACAGATCTTACAATGTATTGTTACGTAGGACTCGATGAAACATATCTGCCTCAGAAGCAAAGTCACTTCATGCTGTAATTGTGAAACAGCATAGTAGAGATTCACAGAAAAGATTGGAAGCTGCAATAGTCAGCAGTTAGTTCCTTTTGGTAAATAAATAAGGAAATGTTAAGCATTTGGGTGCCAAAACTATTTGCTTCACTTTAACTTAGTTGTGTTTGACTGAGGAGCAACTCATGCTTCCAAAATTTGAATTTTTTATATACTAGAATATGCAACACTGTTTTGAAATAGCTCCTAGAAAAACAAAAGCTGGGTTAACGTGTACAAACTGCTTGAACCATGCAGCTCCTTTAAAGTGTGTTGTGTTCTTTCTCGTATGGTTCTACAGGAATATGTGGTATCACCTATGTTGAATTCATGTGTATTTTCAGTATACACCTTTAAACAATAAATACCTTGCACAGGCAAAACCACAGTTTCAAACTCAAAATTAACATCAACAGTCTGTACTTCAGGTAGCTAGATGTAATCAGAATATATGTCTTTAAGCTCAAAACAAAGTAAACCAAGAACAAAACGATATTAACATGCTTAAGATTTTGTCTTCTAATCACAGCTTTGTGACGCATATCCTGCAACACAGTCACAAAAAAAGTCCCTCAAAGGAGAAAATTGGTAAGGAGGAATGCGGAAGAATCAAGGATATACAAACAAAGCAGACTGGATAAAAAGTGTTGGAGAACTTTATGCACAGCTAAGGGAAAGCACAGATTATTGGAAAGTAAAAGTGAATAAGCCTATACGTGAAACATACCATGCTCATTTAACTTCAACAAAAAATAGGGAATGATTTGGCAAAGGCTGTAAAACCACGAGGAAAGTTTTGCTTTGCTTTATTTTCTTTTCTTATTTTACCAGTCTTTGGTTTCTAGTTAACCCATTCAGTATTAAGTTCTTAAATTATTTCCTTGTACCTTTTTAATATCAAAGAATAGAAGTATGTTAGAGAGGCTTTTTACATCCATATCATGCACCTTAAGTATTTATTCAAGAAATATCTGAAAAAGCTTTGAAATGGCTAAAATGAATCCCATATGCTTTGTTTAAATATACTAAAAGAGAACTTTTTCCTAATCTAAGAGAACATCTGTACTTTATAATAGGGGTTTTTTTGAGTGTGCGATATCAGGCTGTTTTTCATGCAAAATTGTTAGTCTAGCATTATATTATATATTCTTTAACCATACTAGTGCATTTCAAATTATTTTGTTGAAATTAGCCTAAAATTGATGGCTTTCTTTTTTGTTCTTTTTATGTTTGTTCTTAATTTTTTCCAATAATACTTGAAGATCAGCATGCCTTAATAGCTGCAGGGCATAAAGAGACTAGAGGAAATTAGCTGTCACCCACAGCCAGTGATTCTGTGTTCTTATAAACATAAAGGACTAAATTGTCTTTTATGTTGACCATGCATGCAGATCATGTAATTTTCATTAAAAATTAGACATCATGCCTATATAGTACAATTGTTGATGGAGATGTTTGAATTAATATAGTTTTAAAGCAAAACTAAATTTCTTTTGTTTCTGTCCTAATCAAGTTTGGATTTTTTAATTGAAACATGCAGTTGTATATGAATCTTATATTGAATATTCAGTAAATTAGTTTTCATATATTTACTATATTTCTGTAAATATTTTAGTGCTGTGTGTTTGTTGAAGAATTTATAAACTGATACAGGCTGGTTTTAATGAACTTTCTATTACATTTATTTACTTTAGGTTTACTTTTAGTCTGAGTTTTGGTATTAGATTAATAATCAAATGTCAATTAAGTGCTTAGTAGTATGGAAATATTAATAAGTAATCAGCCATAATTTTTTTAAGCATTTATATAAGTGCTACATTATTATTTTGCTTTATTTTAAATTGCAGCATGATTACATATTTGTCTATGCATCACTAGTGGGATGGCACAATGTAAGACAGAATGTCCTCCAGCTCTGCTGTCTTCTGTTGATATTGACACTTTACTTTGTGTCATTCCTCCCCTAGTGTTTTCTCTGCCCAGCAGCTGATTCCTTTGTTGGTAGTTGGTCCTTTAGAGGCATCTTGTCCAAATTATCATCCTCATTGTCTTGTGTCTGTCTAAAAAAATTATCTTTTATACCTCAAGGCATTAAAACATGCTTTCACTGATCAAACATTCTTACCATAACACAAGCAACACTATATTAGATGGATTAAAGGAAAAAGAAAAAGGAAAAAAAGAGAAAAGCTCACAGCTGATTCAGGCTGAATTACCAGTGCTTATCACTCAGCTTTTGGTTTCACTGTCCATCTTTCACAGCGTAATTTAAATACAGATCTTATTTAAATCTAAGTGAAGCTTTAGCTTTTATAATGATAGAACTGCTCCAGCATTACCAGCACTCATAAATAATTAAGCCATTCTGTTTCATGCAGAGCTCTGCAACATTCTTGAATACATCCTGCCTTGAGGTTTAGTCAGTCACCACTCAAACAATGTAGATATGCATTTTTAGAACTATTTTGGGAAGGCAGAGTGATTTGGAGCTTATGCGGCTCGTATAATATGGCTTATTTATTCACACCATTGCATTTATTGTACATCTTCTTTCCAAACTACAGCATGCATCTGCTTGTTCTTAACAATTTAATAGATGTTAGGATAATCTTTCACTAAATATCAGTGCAATGTGCACCATAAAGATACACATTTTTTTTTTTTGCATAAATTACCAGTGCGTCTACTTAGCTAGTTAAACACAGGTAGGAATTTCTAAAATGTTTTCTGAGGCAAAGATTGTGTGCTGCTCCACTAGCCCTTTTAGCTCCTAGCTTCCCAATAGTATTTAATCAGTGTTCGTCATCTTTACAAGTAGTACTTGAAGCAGCTATTGACTTTTACTCAGTAGCATGGAGGTCACCAGACAGCCTAAGGAACTCTGGACCTGATATCTGTACTTGCTCTGACTCTTTTCTAGAAGTAGAAAATTACTAAATGGCTGTCTTCATCAAAGCCAAATTACAGAGCCCTATTTGGCTCTATCAATTGCCTTGGCAAAATTTATTGTGGAGGAAGAAACAATTACATATATTTGCATTGGAATGAGATATCTTAATCTAAAATATTAAACGTAACAATAAACTAAAACTATTATTTTTCACTCTATAGGACACTTTTCAAATAACTATTAGCTCCTTACGTAAATAAGGACTGAAATATTTCACGGTTCACACATGACAAAAAGGCAGCCGAATTACTAGCATTCTAACCTACTGAGGGTGGCATTCTGTCTGAATACGCATTACTGGCTGTATCTGCCTTTCTTCCAGACTTAAGTACAGTCTTTTATATCTTCAGAAAGATATGGTTTATTTTTGTTTAGAGTTCTTTATGCATATTCAGGATTTGGAAGAGAATGAGGTATTTTTTTTTTTTTTTAGCCTTACAGAAAGCTACCTAACTCTTGATCTAAAACCAGCACTTCTTCCTGGAGGTAGGTGAGTGGGTAGGTACAAAATATTCCTTTAAGTATGCATAATCAAGTAGCAAATGTTAGTAGCTTAACAGAGTTTTAACAATTATACTGTGGTTAAAGTACTGACAATATTTTTCTGTGATTCAGGCTGAATTACTAGTGTATCTTCAAGAATAATCTTTGAGACATACAAGTTCTGATACAAAATGACCAGTGTTCATCAAATAATCAATCCACAGTGTGAAGTATAGATGCCAATAAGACAATATTTCAGTATTTGGAAATGTTTAATAATGTGTTTTCAATTTTAAGATCATGTTTCTATATCAACAACTTTTAATTGTGAAAACGAAAGGTGTAACATCAGTCTAATTAAATTAGTTCCTAATAAATGTATTGAAATCAATTTATATTAGGCAGTTCAGAGAAGGCTGCTAGAAAAGATTCTGATAAAGTGACCTACATATAAACAGACTCTCACCAAGTTTTAATTAACAAAATAGTGTGAAGAAATATTTAATATGTCAAAAGATTTTATTTTCTGAGGAATCTTTGAGGAAATGTAGAAAACAGTGAGAAAACAAATGTATAAGAAAAACTACTTATGATTAGAAGCAAGGTTCTTTTCAAGACACAATCTGTTGCAATATGGGAAGGCATTTTCATTGAGAACTGAAGATACTATATGTCTGAGGCTAATCTAAGGTATTCACAAAAGTGAAATGCAAAAAGTCCTTTAACATGAAATTGCTGTCATTAAGATCTGGCATATGTTGAACCCAGGCTGGTTTATTGCCAAAAAAGGTACCGAAAAGCAAATTGTATAAATATGAAATCCATTTAATCTCTGCTGTTGGTAAACAATATATATTTGTTTTTTTCCTTTCTAAAGAAAAAAGAGAAAAAAAAAAAAAAGATGAACCAAATTTGTATTCCTTTTGTGGCATTAACAATCAAATAATCACAGGTCTGCCTCTGAGTGATCCCCTCTAAAATTCTATCCTCTTTTTCATGAGGCTTGGCTAGTTGTAAACATGGAGGTAACCCTGTCAGAAAAGATAAAAATATCCACTAATATTTTAAAATTGCAGAACTCAGATGATTTTGACCAAAATATTGTGTGTGACATTGACTATCTGAGGTCTTTGCCTCCGGAATGGTTTATTTTCAACACTAAATTATTTATTTGCAAAGCGTATTCTTGAAGTGCATATAATTATTTTAGAGGCACTCCCTTATGTTTTAAATTTGTATTACATCCACTGAAAAATACTTTTTTTGTTTGTTTGTCTTCTATGTGAGAATTAAAGACTAACCCATCGCAAACAACTACTACTACACTTACATGGGACTTCCATTTTCTATCTGTACAACCCTGACAATTGTGAACTGCTTAGGTATTGGTTTAAAAGTCATGATACTTCCACTGTTAAAAAATTATATAAAAGTTTCTATCTTTTGACATTTTTATCACTTTAGCACAAAGATGTTGTATTTGATAAGAAGGCACTATCATGCCTAAGATTTAAATATTACTGTCTTTAAAAACATTCTTCCAAATGTCAAAAATTTACAAACCTCTGAAAAATTAGCATGCACTGTGTCATAGGTGAAAAAAAAAAAAGTTAAAATTTAGTGCTAACAGGTGTCAGAGAGTTGGATGTATGAAGGCAGAGGGGCAGGCAGAGAATGCCCCAAACTTCACTTTTGCAGTCTTGAGGAAACTTGCTGATCACTAGCTGTAACTGGTAGGGGTTGATTTTAAACTTTTCAAACAGCTCACCTTGTTAAGCAAAAGCAGCGCATCCTGGGTCCTCCAACTAATAAAAAGACCCGAAACAGAGCCACCCATTAGGAGGCTGATCATGCATTGTACTTCTACATATCAACTATTTAGCCCAGAAATGGCCTGGGTATCAAAAAGATGGCTTCCCATAAGAACTGGTCACAGAGAGAGATGAGTGTCTGGAAAGAAGGTGAAGTCATGACAGGAGGAAAGTTCCTGGAGGTCTCAAACTGGCCTTCTAAAATTAGTATGCATGCCTGACTTTAATCTCTTTTGTTCAAATTTTCACAGATTTTGGCATTTCTACCCTCAACCAAAATAAATGAAGTCATCTTATGCTGAAATTCTTTAATAGTAAAGCACCTTATCACTTCTGATCACAGAACAGGTTAACATTTTAGATTATGTATATGTAACATTAATGAGTGATCACAGAAAAATTGTTAAGAACTTAGCCTTCGTGTCCTCAGAACAGAATCTGGGCAGCGTACATTCAGCAAGATCAAACAATAGTAATGAGAATTAATGCAAATAATGAAGAGGTTCATTGCCAAGGATCATCTTGTACAACAGATAAGATGAGACCACTGAGGATGGTTAAGTATGTGATCCTGTCATTCAGGTTTGCATGTTATCATGCATTTACACAAATTACTTTTGAATTTCCTAAATTTTGAGCACTTTACTTTTCAACCTCAGCAACATTCTTTTAACATAAAGCTTGTATGCCACAGAAATTTTGTTTGTAAAGGTTCTCAGTTGCAATGTTGTATGATGGACAACTCATTGCATAGTCCTGTAACCAGCATTCATTCTTCTGTTGATGCTCAGAGGTTACCACTTTACATTAAATTATTATTAAATGACACTCCTATACACAG